>BQNB010005788.1:2425-100495 GCA_026074375.1 Tanacetum coccineum | reverse complement strand
ATCATATTTGAATTCCTTGAACCCCTGGTTTCTGAGATATCAGTCTTTTTAGCAACCAAACTCTGAGTCTTTCCTTTTTAGGATTGAAAGATGTACCTAAACTTAAGTTAAGAGTACATGCACTAACATTAAGAGTTTGTTCGCATTTATATGGATTAGTGATATCTTCATTTGAACCATGTAGGGGTTTACTGTTAACCTTGGTTGGGCTAGACGTGAATATCTTTCCAGTTGGAATCCACCTAAGACTAACAGTGTTGAAAATTCTACCCGTCTATTTCCACCTAAGATAAGATGTTAGATATTAGAAAAAGACTCGGTCACCCAGTGTATTTTTTTGTTTATTATAGCTCGTAGTTTAATAGTTAATAGTATGATTTTTGGTATTAAGTCGGGTACTAATACCCGGTATATTGTATGTACTATATAAGCCTCTTCCAACTTTGGAAGAGGAGAGCTAGTCATTATTTCCTTTTTATAGAAACACATTTTCTCTCACTAGAAAACTCTCTCAAGTGTTTCTCTCTCTAGAAACTAGCCAAATCTAAGAATCGACCCTGTGTTATGATATAGGATAAACCACAATAACATCTTAAGGCAGTTCTAGAATTGCTTAAGAAAGAGAAGTTGTATGCTAAGTTTTCTAAATGTGAATTTTGGATTCTTAAGGTACAATTTCTCGGCCACGT
Source organism: Tanacetum coccineum (assembly GCA_026074375.1). NCBI lineage: Eukaryota > Viridiplantae > Streptophyta > Magnoliopsida > Asterales > Asteraceae > Tanacetum > Tanacetum coccineum. The sequence goes on along the minus strand of BQNB010005788.1, from coordinate 99,806 downwards.
GATTGATAGTCAAGGCATTCACGTGAACCCCGCCAAAATCGAATTCATAAAGGAATAGGAATCCCCTAAAATGCCAACGGAGATTCGCCAATTCTTAGGTCTCGCTGGGTATTATCGAAGATTCATCGAATGATTTTCGAAGGTTTCCAAGTCAATGACCAAGCTTACTCAGAAAGGGGTTAAGTTCGATTGGGGAGACAAGCAGGAAGCCGCCTTCCAGTTATAAAAGCAGAAGTTGTGTAGTGCGCCAATTCTGGATTTACCTGAGGGAAGCGAAGATTTTGTAGTCTATTGCGATGCATCGCATAAGGGATTGGGTGTTGTATTAATGCAAAGAGAGAAAGTAATTTCTTATGCATCACGCCAATTAAAAATTCATAAGAAGAACTATACAACTCATAAATTTGGAACTTGGATCGGTAGTGTTTTCTATGAAACTTTAGAGACATTATTTGTACAGAACCAAGTGTATGGTGTTCACGGATCACAAGAGTCTACAACACATTCTTCATCAAAAGGAGCTGAATATGAGGCAATGTCGTTGGTTAGAACTGCTCAGTGATTATGACTGTGAGATCCGTTACCACCCGAGGAAAGCGAATGTTGTTGCTGATGCTTTGAGCAGGAAGGAGTAGAGTAAACCATTAAGAGTTTGAGCCTTAGTGATGACTATTGGCTTGGATCTTCCTAAACAAATCCTGAATGCTCAGACTGAAGCACGGAAACCAGAGAACATCAAGAACGAAGATGTTGGAGGTATGTTGATTGAAAATTCAAAGGATTCAGAGAAACTTAGAACAGAAAAGTTGGAACCCCGCGAGGATGGAACTCTATGCTTAAATGGCAGGAGTTGGTTGCCATGTTATGGTAATGTGAGGACTGTGATTATGAACGAGTCCTACAAATCCAAATACTCTATCCATCCGGGTTCTGAGAAGATGTATCGGACATGAAGAAGCTATATTGGTGGCCCAATATGAAGGTCAACATCGCCACCTATGTTAGCAAATGTCTGGCATATGCTAAAGTCAAGGCTGAACACCAAAGGCCATCAGGATTATTGGTACAACCTGATATACTGTAATGGAAGTAGGACAACATCACTATGGATTTTGTCACGAAGCTTTCTAAGTCGTCACAAGGCTACGACACCATTTGGGTGATTGTTGACTGACTCACTAAGTCTGCAATCTTCGTACCAATGAGAGAGACTGATCCTATCGATAAACTTGCAAGAATGTACCTAAAGGAGGTTGTCACGAGGCATAGAATACCTCTCTCGATTATTTGTGATCGTGACCCTAGGTTCGCATCACATTTCTGGAGGTCACTTCAGAATTCTTTGGGTACTAGCCTGGATATGAGTACTACGTACCATCCACAAATAGACGGGAAAAGCACTCGCCCTCCAGGATATTCAAACTTTGTGATTGCTGATGTTGTAGCGATCTGACTTTGGGAAAGGTGTGGGTTAACAATTTGCATTTAGTCGAGTTTCATATAACAATTAGTATCAGTAGATCAAGGTGACAATTGAAGCACTTTTGGTCAAAGTGTGTTCCTAGTGTGTTGGGCCGAGGGTGGAACAAGTGCATCACTCTTGTTTGAAATTGATTCAATAAACAAAAAGAAGATATCCGATCAAGCAAAGGATGTATAAGTCGCCCGTGATAGGCAAAAGAGTTACGCCGATTTAAAGCGTAAGCCGATGGAATTCCAAGTTGGGGATAAAGTTATGCTTAAAGTTTCGCCTTGGAAAGGGGTCGTTACGTTTCATGCAAAGCGGGATATGAACCTAAGTTGGACCGTTCAAGGTGTTGGAAAAGGTTGGATCCGTTGCATACAAGCTTGAGCTTCCTGAAGAGCTGAGCAGGGTTCACAATACGTTTCATGTATCCAACTTGAAAAAGTGCTATGCTGACGAACCATAAGCCGTTCCGTTAGATGGACTTCATTTTGATGACAAGCTTCAATTCATCGAGGAACCAGTCGAAATCATGGAACGTGAAGTCAAACAGTTGAGGTGAAGCCGTGTCCTAATTTTCAAGGTTCGATGGAACTCTAGGTAAGGCCCTGAGTTTACATGGGAACTCGATGATCAATTTCGAAAGAAATATCCACACCTCTTTACAAAGACTGCACCGTCTTCAAGTGCCGCATCTTAAGCCTTGAGGACAAGGCTCATTTAACAGGAGAAGACTATAACACCCTGTGTTTTAGTGTCATTTACGACGTCAATAAATTCACTATTTATTTTTAGTATTATATGTGTTTGCTTTTAAATCGTAATCGTTAAGTTAAATCGCGTAAGCTAAAAATTATCATTCAATGTAAACGGGCATCAAACAATTAAATGTTTACATCAAGCAAGTGTTAAGTAATTATTTTGATTATAATTATTAACTTTGTTCATTTTATTTTTATTGGTTACGTAAAGTGATTACGTTTCGCGATAAAATACGTTTAGGCATTCCCAGAACCACCAAAACTTTTCTACGCTTCAACAAATACCCACAATCATACCCAATACTCAAAAATTTACAAAATCTCATCACTTATATACTTATATGGCCGGATATATAGAGGATAGAACCAAGAAAATATCTTGCAAAACACCTTTCCTAGAAATCATGGGATGTTCTCATGTTTTAGGAACCAAGACTCATTTTTCTTACTAACTCAAATAGTGACTTGACCAACTATCCCTAGAATTCCTCTAAGTGTTCCTTGACTATTCAATAGGGTATATAATGCCTAAACTAGAAGATAGAACACATACACTCTCATTTCCAAAGTGAAAACAAAACATACTCTCTCCTTTGTCTCTCTAATAGCCCACGGCTCCAAACCAACAACATAAACCATCCATACAAATTTTATTTACCACATTTTCAAGTGTTCCTACATCTTATCTAAGATAACCTAAGGTGTTTAGAAGGTTTGCTTTAAGGTTTACGAGTGTTAAAGCAAGAAGGTTCAAAATTAGGGTTTTGGTGAAATTAGGGTTTTCAAGGTGTTGAAAGCTAGGGTTTGTTTGCTAAACAAGGGTTTAGATCATATTTTTCATCATCCTACATCATATTAAGGTTACCTAAAAACTTAATCTCTTTACTTTTGTGATTTTATGCATTATATGATGTTTATGTAGTTAATCACCATCTAAGGAATTATTTACTTGTAAAAATAGATTTTTACACTTGTTTATTGTTTGGTAAACTTTTACATATGATATATGAATGTTAATATCATGTTATAATGGATGTATAAGTATTGTACATGTGTGGTTTATATATAAAAAGTATATATAACAAGTTACTTAAAAAGTATACTTATATAAAGTTATGAACAAATGAGTATGTAAACTTATGGATTTTGTGATTCTTGGAAAATATTTTGACTAATCATGGACTAAGGACCCTAGGTGTGAAAGACATGTGATATTAAGGGTTGAAATGGAGTTATAACAAAGTGGTGAAACTAAAAAGTTATAAAAACAACTTTTAAACACATTTTAGCAAAATGGACAGAGTAGGCTGTTTGGAATTCGAACTTAACATATATAATTTATGATTTTATAAAATACTACATGTCACAAGGATCGTGGGCATGTAGAGAACTCGAAAAACCAATTTATAACGAAGGAGATACGCTAATTTTAAGTTATACGTTAATTAAATGCGTTTATAAAAGAAATTTTATAAAAACCAATTACTATTCACATCTAATGAAAAGATAAACATATTTTATCAATTAGTGCATAAGTTTAGGATTTCAATACAATAAGAATCATAATTTTATGATTAATAACGAAGGAGTTTTGAATTACACGAGTTTACGACAATAAATACTTTTATAAAACTATTTTTATAAAATTTACTGTTCATCTCAGACATGAATATTTTGAAAACATCATTAAATAGATAGAACTTTTAATAACGAAGACGTACTCAAAAGAATCACTAAAAACGGAGTTAAAACGAATAAAATACGACATTTACAAGTTTACGACGATTAAATATATAAAAATAATTTTATAAAAGTATATGAACAGTAAAAAGTACTGTTCGCCAGGGGACTCAATTATTGAAAATATACTATTTTGATACGTTGTCTTAATACGAGAGCGTGGACATACGAAACGTAAGAAACGGGCTTAAAACGATAAAGTTACGTCGTTTTTACTAATGAAATATTTATAAACGTTTTAACTTTATAAATACAATTTCACAAACGCAATTAGATGGTAATCAAGCTATATAGAATTATATATGGTAGTAGTTATTCAAAGTGTTTTTAGTATTATTACGATTATACATTGATTAGGTTGCATTGGTCATTATGTGAGTTATTGTTTTGATAATACATTGTTGATTTTCAATTCACTCGGGCGAGTATATAGCCCACATTTACAATTTATAATGATTTACAAGTTTTGGGGTGAGAAAATATGCATGTCTTTACAAATTGTGGTGCCAAGTGTACATATATATTGATTAGTGTTTGCCTATGTCGCGAATAACCCATCTGAGCCAAATCATGAATGGTCAAGTTATGGTTATTAAACGACGTATATCATGTGAACAAATGCGATGTTGCGGGTTAGTTAGAACTATCATGGGAATGTTGGCAATTTATATTGTATTTCATACATGTCGAGTTCCGTGTCATGAGCTTAGGACCTCTCTCTTAATTACATTTTATGTGTTTGCTTATCGTTGATTTATCATGGGGAAAATTTGCTGTTAAATATACATTTACAAACGACCCGTTGAATTCACTCAACAATATTCGTACACATTTTAAACACAAATGTTTTTAGTGAGGTAATAAGGATCCCGCTCCGGCTGCCTCGGGATAATTGGTGCTTATTTGATTTTGGGATGTAAATTGATAAGATTTGGTTGCATTAACATTTATGGAGATAAACTTAATATGAACTAGAATCTCGTATTTTGTATTTTGAACAAGTAAAGATTCGGGCTTTTGTATCAAACACTTTTCTAAATCTAATGTATCAGTTTTAAATGACTTTTTGGTCGTTTTTATTATCTTGTGTTATTGATCTATGATGTACCATCCCCAGACCCATATTCCGCTGCGATCCATTTTTGGGGTGTTACATAGGTGGTGTAGGAGGATATTCTTTTTAAACAGTAAATTGCATAGACTGCATACATCAAGGAATGTTTCCACACGAGTTTCCATACAGCTTCCACTTAAACACTTTGTATCCTTTATTATTCCTCCAATACTATTCTTTAATGTGGTTTCAAAAACTTATTTGATATCATTCATAACAGATAATCATGCTTTCCAATGGTCTTCGTCCTGTTCTATATCTATGCTGTACAACTTGTACCCTGTCTTCTCAATCTTCCCTGGCAAAACTTTTAAGATGTGACTAAAGACCATGTACATTTGAGACTTTTATAGCTTTATTATATGATACTAGCTTTTCTATTTCTCTTTGTGGGATCTTCAGTCAACAAATCCATTAGAGAACTTAACAGCTAGTATAAGCATCAAGTGTTACCTCTTCTTCATCTGGAATGATTTCCATACACTGTTTAAGCTCTGTTGTTTCTTTATCATCATCCACCTTTTGCTTCTTTGCATTCTCTTGCATCAGCTCTGTTCCTGCTCTCTTTTTTGCCTTCCACCAGCTCTATTCTAAAGTCTTCAAATGTATTTACCCTTTTGAATGCTCTATCAAACATCTCTTGAATAGAATCAAAATCTTTCAACTTTAAATCATTAAGCTTGTATCCTTCCATGTTTTTTAGGTAAGTACACATTATCTTTTTCTGTTAAGCTTTTGTTGGTGGTTTGTTTCTTTTCTCTTCTGCTCTTTTAGCTGCAAAATGCTTTCTTCTTTTCCTCTAGAGTTTGTTGAATAAGCGTATGAACCTTCTCTTCAATAGACAATATGTTGTTCTTGTGTTCAATCTTTTAGAAACTGATAATAAGCATCAATCTTTGTTGAAATATTATCCATTTCTTCATTCAAAAGCAATATTGGCTTCTTTTTCTTTCTCATGACACTCTTCTCTCACTTGAAGCTTTCTCTCTTCATTAGATTCAGCTTGTATCTTTAAAGACACTTCTTACCTCATAATACACTCCTGGATTATGCTATCATGATAGTATCTTTATAAAGTCTCTAGATCTCTGTTTTCTATCATTATCCTCTTTACCCTTGTCTTGTGATTGTTGTGAAGAAATTGTTGTTGTTATTGTAGATTTACCTGGCTCTTGAAAAAAAATCTCTTTCACCTTGGGTTTTGAAGTTTTTAATGCTTCAAGTGCTTGAGCCAAAAGTGATTTCTTCAGTAGTTATTTTGTAACAGCTGTCCGCGCGCTCGACAGTAAACTTGAACAGCATCAACTAATTTTCCATTTGCCATGCAACAAACACCTCCTCACCATTTTTAAAAATTTCCACATCAAAATCTCATTTTCGCTCATCTTGAACATTAACCAGGAGCTAATGTCTTCATCTGCATAATAGCATTAATCCTCCCTGTTTGGATGCATCTTACCAAATCTTTCTTCATCTCAGACGATTACCCCCATACCCTAGCTGTTTCAAATATTTGTTTAGTTTTTCAGCTTATGGTTTTGACTATTTATCTTTTCAAGTTTCTTGACCCTCTTTTTCAAACTAGCAATTTCATTATGTTGAGAGGTCTTTGTCTTCTCCAAATCAAGAACCCTGTTTTGTAAAGTGGTACATAGTTCCATCAATTCATTAAGTTTACGACTATCCTCATCACTTCGAAGTGTGTTACCTCTTGCGAGGCAGTTGAAATATTTGGAATGTTTAGATACATTTCAAACATAGTCGAGCGCTGCTCTATCGAGAGCGCTCGTTCCCATGGTTTCTTGGCACCTGGGACTCCACTGAAGTAGTTTATAGGGAATTGATTCATTAGGTGTTGCCTTGGATCGAGTCTTAGTTATGTTAACATGTATGCTTGCTTCATGTAGAAGCAATAGTGGCAGCCCTTACCAAACTATCACACCAACTTCTTATGGACAAGCCTATCTACACATTTTCATAGGATCCTAGGCTGAGGTACTGAGTGTCATTTCTTTTAGGCTATATTAGGCTTTGCTGCTGTCATTCTCGTGCGTCTCGAGTACATGATTGAGTAATGCGTCGGGTGTCGTTGGATGGGGATAGTTGGATTTGGCTGAACCTTTTGCCAAATGTGATTTTTTTGTACATCATTGTTAGAAATAAAGGGGTTTTTTTTTTTTTGTTTTTATACTCTATTAGAAAAACTTTGCATACCTTTTATATTATATAAACTCTTTCTTAGTTGAGAGGGTTTGCATTATAAATTTCTTATGAGATTGGCAGCATCAGTTGTTGTTTCAAAAACACTTGTACAAACCTTGGAAACATCCCAAATTTCACAGACACACATTATCAGTTTCAATCATACCTTCAAAAAATTGAACTTTTGAAAAGTTGAATTTTGATTTATTGCTAAGAGTTAATAGCAGATGCCATTAGTGGACTAAATCATTACATGCAGTAGGTCTTTGGTCTTAGGACATTGTAGAACAGTATGAATCGGAATTTCTATTTTTGGGGAAAAGAATGCTTATAGAACAGTTATCTTTTGTGATGAAATTTTTCTACCCATCAGTGTAAAAGTTGTTCAATGATGGTAGAATTTGGTAGACAATCAACACTTCTAGCATCTTTAGTTGAAGATCTCTTCTACAATTGTTGATTCAGTGATGATTACTTTCTTGCCATCTACTAGGTCATTGCAAACTGTACTTCCTCATTGAGAGTTTTGGCCTGGACAGTAGACAGAATGTTGTACATGAAATATATATTGTGGGATAATGTTTAGTGATACTTTATTCGGTGTGTGGCACTTCACAAAACCAAAATTCATCAAACTCCTCTCGCGCACTTCTCCACATCTCCACTCTCTTCGGGTTTAGACAAAAATGCGACCATGTTATGAGTATCCGCAAACTTTAGATTCGCCATTTGTGTTGGGTTTTGATAATGGATGATAAAATTGAGTTAGGGTTTGTAGTTAGAGAGTATTTGAAAGAGTAAAATTGATTAAAGGATCGATTGAAAACCATAAATGAAGTATTTATGAAATACTCAAAGCCATTAATTTCACCCAACAGTAGTAACCAGTAAGTAGTATCTGGCGCTCTGCACACGCTCGACTCGACTCGCTCTACTCGCGCGAGTCACAGCATTAACTATCCAATTCCATTCTAAACAGCGTTTCCATCACATTTAAACTTTTCTTTGCTTTCTAAAAACTGATACGTCCAAATTACTACTCTGCTTCTCTCTCTCACTTAGCATCGAGCATTTTCAACAATTATCAACAATTCTTTTATCTATTACATGGCAGTATAGTATAACTAAAGTTGTAATGAGCAGTATTATGTATAACATCGCTTAGGTATAAATATACTTAACGCGGCACTTTTAATAAATGAATAACAATACTAATTCATACAAACATTACAAAAACATAAAAGATAAAAGACTTTAAAGATTCATCTTCCAATATAACAAACAAATCCTTGAATTCTACTTTACCTCAAAAGCTTTTGTAAGCAATATCTGTAACATTCTTGTACAGTATGGATTATTGAATTTGAATCAAATTTCTTTTTCCTTGCAAATCTCTAATAAATGATGTGTGATTCATATTCTTTGTTTTTGAATGAAAAAACATGATCTTTTAATTTTCGCAAAATAGTATTGTTTTGTCAATAAAGATCTTAGTATGCATAAAATTATACCCATAATCAAGTAGTTAATTATGAATCCAAAGCACTTGTCCACAACAACTTGAAGCAGCCACATACTCGGCTTCTGTTATGGAATTTGTAATCACTGTCTGTTTCTTGCACTGCCATGATATTAATCTACATCCAAGAAATTAACAACTCTACTATTGTGACTTACTCATCCCAAAAAAGGCCATCGAGCACGCGTCGCACTCGCTCTCGACCCTTCTGTGTTGTACCAAATCAAAAGGGGAATCTTTTAGATACCAAAAGCCTAATTTTGGTTGACCTTTTAAGTACCTAAAAATCCTTTTTGTAGCATGAAGATGTGAAACTTTTGGATTGACTTGGTATCTAGCACATGCACACACTGCAAACATGATGTTAGGTCTTGAAAAGTCAAGATTTATCAATGGGAACCAATCATTGACCTATTCTTATGACACCACCAATTCTTCACCATCTTCTCCTTGAGCTAGAGGCTTTTGTAGGATTAGATCATTCCATGAATGCAAACCCAAGATCAATGGCAAATGATGGATTAAACATTAATGAACTTTTTGATTGAAAATGAAACAACAAGTTGCTAAAAACTCTAAGATGAAAAATGATAATGAAGTAGTTACCTAATTTTGACTAAACTAGGTGTATCTTATACTAACAAGATTTGCTTTGTGGGCTTTCTTTTGGCTTTTTCATCTTGGCCCGTATCCTCTCGCCTCATAAACATTATTAACATTGTCTTTGTGAGCTACACTTTTGTCTTGTTATCTTTGGTGACCGAAGTTCTTGTTCGGGTCCATATGTGATCGAATAATTCACCTAGATGAGGTCATGATGAAGTTAGCTCACGCGCGCACGCATGTTCTTTAGCTCGTTTTGTTGAGAGGGTACTTCATTGATGTGCTTTGGTAATTCATCTTTAACACCATTGATATGTTCTTCAGAACTAGATGTGGATGACTTGATCTGATCATTTGATTGTTTAAGCTTTTCTTCTCTGACATTACTTTTTGAGATTCTTTCACTTTGACTTTGCCATTCGCTGATCTCTTTTAGTTTCAATGCTCATATCTGAGTTGGAATCTTTGAAGCTTTGATGATTTATCTTCTTCTGTCATTTGAACTTTTGCATTTGAGGAGACATTTAAGTTTAGAGATTATGCGGAAGCTTTTTGAAAGTGAGCTTTCTTGATTACCTTCAGTATTTGTGGTATGGATATGAGACATGTCTTGCATCGGTAAATTTGAGTGTTATTCGCATGATAGAACCAATTTAGTCACCAACTCAAAAAATTATTGTTATGTCAAATTCACTTAATGTGTTCTAGAAAAATCATTTTGTGAACAACAACGGTTTTTTAAATTTTGAAGGGGACGAGTATATGGCGATACTCAATCCTGGATGGTTACATTAACCTTGATTCGTGAGGATCAATGGATTACAGTGTAATACTGATGTGATCAGATGATTCTTCAAAGAACCTTTTGACAGGTTTCCGAAAGAACCTTCTTGACAGGTTTTCCGGCACGTGACAAGCTAGTTCCTCTAATACCTAAGTATCAGATTCCCTAATGTTCGCCGTTCTCTAGACCAGATGTCCGAAGACTAACACACTATAAGTATTTCTACTAATAGAATGGTAAAGAGTGAGTCAGTACAGTTACTATCTGCTGACTATACCGTACAATTCCTTTTTCAGCGTTTTACTTCTTAATACAATTAAGTACCGTAGAAGGCCTGTGGCAAAAATGATTTGAAAAACATTCGATGTGCTTATAAAATTTGTTTGGGGCACAAACGAAAGTTTAATCAGAATGCTTCTGATGATGTTTTGAAAAATATCCCGAAAGATATGCAGTGCCTTGGGAAATCCAAACTTGTACAAGTACATTTATGGAAATCCACTTCACTAGTGGGCGCAGTCCGAAGACCAGGCATGAGCATTCATACGAATACCCTGGTGGTACAACAACTCTTTCCTCAGCATTCCATAAGATCACTTTCACGAACATGAAACAAAAGATTCTTTGTCATTTATCAAGATACGTGTGTATAACACAAACTTTTGGTACCTTGACATTTTTGATCATATTAACACTTATGCTCCCCCTACACATGTGCGTCGATAATCGAAAGATGTTTAGCACATGCATGGATAGGACTTAGCATTTTAGAATCAATCGAATCATTAATTATCCGTTTTACATGTTTAAGTCACATTTTCTCCCCCGATCAAAAGTATGAAACTTGTGAATGGTTTTGATCTAGAATGGACTTAAAATGTATCAATCTCCCCCTCAAAGTATGAGGTGAGGTGAAATAGCACAATTATCAAGTGAGCAATTGAAACAAGACCTTTAGAATACCCAGACAGGAATGATACTGCAATCTGTCTTGAACTTGTAAGCGGTTGGTCGTTTCAATCTTTCTCCAATAGAATCAGCAACAGTGTGTCCATTTGACCTGCAAAACTGTTAGTAGTACTGATTCTCCCCCTCAAACTATGACCCGTGTTCTATTTAAAGAGCTATAGTCACAGTCTGATTTGGTCATCCCGAACATGTTTGATAAAACAAATTGTTTATGAGAAAAATAGTTCGGGGCTTAGACAACTTCTTGTCTGTAGAAGAAAATAATGCACTGAAACGTACATTAAATCTCTGGGTTAAGACCGGGTTACAGTCTGAAGTAACTGCAAGCCATTTAAATTTTTTTTTTTTTGTTATAATAAAATATACACAATTATACAATGTGAAACACTTGGTTACTCGGAGACAGACTCATCCTGTAGTTCCTTCAGAGTTTCTGGTGACATTTGTTTAACTCCAAGCAGTGGGAGTAGAGTTGCGAAGCGCTCTCTCGGTAAGGCCTTCGTAAAAATGTCAGCCAGTTGGTATTTTGTCTCCACGAAATACAACTCAACAACTTTCCTTTCAACCTGCTCTTTGATAAAGTGATGACGGATATCAATGTGCTTGGAGCGCGAGTGTTGAACACTATTACAGCATAGAGCAATAGCACTTTGATTGTCACAATACATCGGAATTTTGTTGAACGCAAATCCATAGTCTCGCAGTTGAGAACGCATCCAGAGAATTTGAGCACAGCATCCTGATAGGGCGATGTATTCAGCCTCTGTAGTGGAGATGGCAGTACTTTTCTGCTTTTTGGATGACCAGCTAACAAGTCGATGTCCAAGAAATTGAGCTGAACCAGAAGTACTTCTCCGTGTGTCATGACATCCTGCATAGTCAGCATCTGCAAAAGCTTTTAGTTCAAAGCCGGAGTCCTTCGGATACCACAGACCCATGTGAATGGTTCCTTTTAGGTATCGAAAGATCCGCTTTATAGCAGTAAGGTGCATTTCAGTAGGCTTAGCCTGGTATCGTGCACACATACAAACAACAAATACTATGTCAGGTCTAGATGCACTAAGATACATAAGGGAGCCAACCATACCACGAAATCGTGTAGGATCAATTAGCTTGCCTCCCTTATCTTCATCAAGGTTGGGACGCTCCGCCATTGGAGTGTCAATGGGAGTGCAGGAGTCAAAACCAAACTTTTTCAAGATTTCCTGAGCATATTTGGATTGGTTGATAAAGATGCCTCTGGGATTTTGAGAAACTTGTAATCCTAAAAAGAATGACATTTGTCCCATCATCGACATCTTGAAAGTTGAGTTCATTTCAAATGCAAATAATTTGCAGGCTTTGGGGTTGGTAGAGGCAAAGATAATATCATCTACATATATTTGTACCAGTAGAAGATGTTTGCCTGTTTTTCTCGTGAAGAGTGTAGGATCGACCACGCCTTTTGTAAATCCTGACTTGATTAGAAACGCTGATAGCTTGTCATACCATGCACGTGGAGCTTGTTTGAGTCCATAGAGAGCTTTCTTGAGACGGTACACATGCGATGGATGCTCTGGATCTACAAATCCTTCTGGTTGACTAACATAGACAACTTCATTCAGTTCGCCGTTGAGGAAGGCGGTTTTCACATCCATCTGGAAGATGACCATGTTCATACTTGCTGCGTGAGCAATGAAGAGTCTGATCGCTTCTAGTCTAGCAACCGGAGCAAATGATTCCTCAAAATCAATACCAGCTTCCTGACGATAAAACACTCTGCAGTAAGCAGTCATTTTTGATTAAAACGACATTTTTATCTTCTCTATGGTCAGGTTCTTGTTATCAAGAACACATTGTTCATACTCCGCCTCCAATTCATCAAAAATCTGTTCAAATTCTCTTATCTCTTTGAAAAATGTTTCATTAGCAGCTTGGATGTGTTTTTTGAAATGGTCGTAAAAAGGTACCAGTTGTTGTTCAACAAACTGTTTTGCATAATCAAAACACCATTCAGAAACATAGTCTGGTTTTTTTGTTGTTCTTTCTTTAATGATATCTTCAAATTGATGAAAAGCAGCATTAACTTGTCGAAGACTGGCCAGAACTTGACTTGGAGGTCGGCTTTTACGAACAAAAGGAGTGACAGGACTATTTGGGTTACTAGTTTGACTAGCACGTTCATTGGCAGGAAGCCAATACGCCTGTTCACGAGACAGTTCTGGTTGAGGATCAACTTAAGGGCGGTCAGTTTCTCATAGAAGCCATTCGCGGGCAGGTCGAACGTTCTTTGCCTGGTTTTTGCGCTCATCTTTTTCATGCTAACAAGTGTTGAACCAAGGCCCTCTTCACTATCCTATCATATACTAGCTGTGGTGGGTGTGTATGATGCAAAAGGTTTCAGGATCATACAATGCAGGTTTGAGCATCACTTGGCCATATCAACCTAGGACCTGTGGTTACGTGGTACACTAGGAAGGTCACTTGTGCAAGGCAGCGGCTGCTCGTTTTGCGGTTTCTTAAAAGCATAGGAATAGTGTTGTGGCATGTTAAATCTTTGCAACATAATCTCTTGCAACTTTGTTATCATTTTTTAAACAAATTAATTCTTCTTGTATCTACTCTGCTTAAAATCCTTTTTCTCAGATTAAGTTTTACCTTTTCTGATTGTAATAATGAATAGATTTTTCTTTTCCTGAAGTGTGGAATCTAAGCATATCTGTTTTCTTGCTCATAGTTCATCGTTCGCTTGTTACGCTGAATAATCTAGGGCTTGTCCTGTCGAACTTTGTGTTCAAGGATCGAGTTTGACACTTTTGGGTATCCTAGACGGATTTATTTATTGGCCTTGCATTGAGGAATGCTCTATTTTTTAAGGTCTCGTACTTCTAAGCATTTTTCTTTCGGTTAACCTTAGCATGTCCGTTTTTAGTTGGGTTTGCAATGTCAGTTAAGGATGGCAATCATGATGAAACTTTAGTCAGATTGGTGTCAGATGATACATCAGTTGTACATTTTTGGGTTCTGGTGGTTGTAGAAGACTACTGATGATACGGGATCGTATTGTCATCAATCTCTGTCTCAGCATCGGAGTCTAAATGTTCTTCCTGGTGCATCTCCTGACTCAACTGATAATCTACATTATCAAAGATTTGATTGTCATTGGAGTGTACCTCATTGACTTGGTTGTTGGTTGCACTAGTGGATGACAAGTTGGCCATGAACGCGACAGCAGCATTGGGGCCTTCATCCACGTCTGAGTCATATGCATCCTCATGATTGGCTCGCAGAGGTCCATATGTAGAGTATGGAGAACTTCAGTATTGGTGTTTTCCGTCTTTAGTGATGTGATGCATACCTTACTTTTACCTAGCTGACAAGATGGACACAAATGGTCTTTGTCATATTTCAGCATGGGTAATCCTCTGACTAGATTTTTCCGAGTCAATTCATTCAATGTCCCGAAATTCAGATGATTCAACCGACGATGCCATAACCATGACTTCGTGGAAGAGGCTTTGTAAAAGCAAGCCAACTGGTGAAAGCTAACATCCAAATCATCGTGAGATGGAGTACAGTTTGGTTGTTTTCGTGAACCTTTGAGTAGATCTACCATATCGTATTGTGGCGGATGTGACATGAAGCTGACGGAATGCAACTTCTATAACCTACCTCTCATTTCAAGTCTACAAAACTGACCCTACTGAGAAATAAGGTTGTGCTTGATTCCGTTCAACGATAATAGACTCGAAGATGATAGTGTCACCCGTTAAAATCACCATAGCCAACATAGCTGCATATTTCATGTTGCCAAATCTCACTGTACCAATGACTTTCTACAAAGTTTGATAGAGACGAGCAAAACGATCACCGGTCATATGGCTTTGAGCACAGATCCATATACCATAGAACAATTTGGTACTACCTGCGTATAAACACAAACATTTACGGGTGATAGGATTCCCTGAAGGGTACCCGGGTTAGTTAACAATCAAAAATACCAAGATCCCTAAGGAACCTGCCCTGTCGATTTACAAAGTTTATGATCAGTAAACCTAGAGATCATAGTTATTTTGGGACTAGAACTAGACATCTCGGGGTAAGTTCTATTGGCATAATCAGTAGTTTTCCATGATCCTAGTTAAAGGATACTTTCTCAAACAATGAGAATTTGCCTGCCAGTGGGCTTCCACTGAGGCTTGCTAATAGCATCAGGTTTGCTAAACGGATTTCCAGACTCTCTTAAGGGGTTACATTCTTTTCTTGTGTTGCGTTTAAAACAGCTTTATCTGGTGGGTTTAACATTCCACTAAGTCATCACACAGAACCAAAAAATCAGTATGATTTAGCAAAAACCAGAGATTTGTTTACATGCACCACAAACATTTGTTCAAAATTGAAAAAACAGAAACAGAATGTTTAAGAAAACAAGCAAATTAGAATCAAACACGATTCATTTATGCAAAGTCCTATGTGTGCTTCTACTCTCCTCGCATTCGCGACTCTTAGCCGTCAAGAACTAGTTTGATTCCTAGGGCTCTCTAGGCACAGTTTTGCTAGCTCCAGAAGTGGGTTTTACCCTTAGAACAAAGGCACACACATGTTAGTTGCTTTTAGGATGCACTACTGGTTTTTTGAGATTTGGTTTGATGTAAAGGTCTGGGGGTCACTGAAAGTTACTTGCTATCTTCTTAGGGATAACCGAGTGGTGGGGTTAGGTTTGACCAGTTAGCACGTTTGGGTAGGTGGTATATAACTAGAACCTAAGTGTACAGTCCAGGAGCAAGCACTTTAGGTGTCCGAGAGGTTGAAGGTCCACTACTTGTTGTATCAGTCACTTGGGCTTTCAATCTTGGTAATCTCACAGTGAATGGCCTCAGCTTTTCAGTTTAATGCATTACGGTAAGTGATTATTCGCCTTTGACATTCATCATACCGTTCTTTTCAACTTCACGTTTTCTACCTTAAGGCCATCTAGCTGAATCCTAAGGGAGGTAATCGTATCTTTCAACTGAATTCTGTCAGTTTCTAACGCTTGTTGGTCACAACTACCTTCAGTGGAACCTACATTCAACACCTTCATGATGTTGATCTGAGCATCTAAATTCCTGATAGTGTCATCTTTCCCTTGAAGCTGTTGTCTTAACTTGTTAATTTCAAAAATTGCATTGGAGGCACTAGAAGTGTCTATGCACTGTTTATAGTTTTGAAATTTAAGTTGTAAACAAACATAATTCTGTTCGAGAAAGGCAAAACGTTTTTCAGATTCAGTAATTAGCTGTTTCTGTTTTGAAATCTCAGCTTCAAGTTCAAGAACTTTAGTGTGTTCCCTATCGCATGCAGATCTAAGATCTTCGCAAAGGCAATTCGAACTAGGGGGCACAACAATATCGGAAGTAAGCACAATAGAGCAGATATCTTTTTCTAAACATTCAGCAATTAAGCCATCATTTCTGATTAAAAGATTTTTCTTCTCTATGGTCAGGTTCTTGTTATCAAGAACACATTGTTCATATTCCGCCTCCAATTCATCAAAAATCTGTTCAAATTCTTTTATCTCTTTGAAAAATGTATCATTAGCAGCTTGGATATGTTTTTTGAAATGGTCGTAAAATGGTACCAGTTGTTGTTCAACAAACTGTTTTGCATAATCAAAACACCATTCAGAAACATAGTCTGGTTTTTGTGTTGTTCTTTCTTTTATGATACCTTCAAATTGAGGAAAAACAGCATTAACTTTTCGAAGACTGGCCAGAACTTGACTTGGAGGTCGACTTTTATGAACAAAAGGGGTAGCAGGCGTGGCTGATTTACTAGCTTGACTAGCAATTTCGTTGGCAGAAAGCCAATACGCCTGATCTCCAGACAGTTCCTTCTGAGGAACGAACATAAGGGCATTAAGCTTGTCATAGAAACCGTTCTCGGGTCGAACATGCCCTGGTTTTTCGTTCATCTTTTTCATGCTAACAACTTGGTGTACCAAGACATCTTCACTATCCCATATACTAACGGGGTGGTGATTGGGATGCAAAAGGGTATCAGCATCATACAAAACAGGTTGAGCACGCTTGGCCATATAACCTAGACCTGGGTTACGGGTGCCTAGGATGTCCTTGTGCAAGTCATTGGTTGCCTTTTTAGGTTTCTTTGAAAGCATGGGAATAGTTTGTGTTGGCATGTTAAATCTTTGCAACATATCTCTTGCAACTTTGTTAGCAGTTTTTAAACAAACTATTTCATCTAGATAACTATCTGCTAGATCCTTTTTCTCAGATAAAATCTTTTCCTTTTCAGATTGTAAAAATGCAATTGATTTTTCTTTTCCTGAAAGAGTGGATTTAAGCAAATCGTTTTCTTGCACAAGTTCAGCGTTACGCTTGTTACGCTGAATCACTAGGGCTTGTTCCTGTCTAACTTTGTTTTCAAGATCAAGTTTGACCTTGTGGGTATCTAGACGACATATTTCTTGCTTGCATTGCAGAAGCTCATTTTTTAAGGTCTCGATTTCCAAACATTTTTCTTGGTTAACCTTAGCATGTCCGTCTAGTTGGGTTTGCAAGTCAGTTAAGATGGCAATCATAGATACCTTATCAGATGTGTCAGCAGATACCTCAGTTGGAACATTTTGGGCTTCGGTGTCAAGAAGATACTGATGATACGGGATCGTATTGTCATCAATCTCAGTCTCAGCATCGGAGTCTAAATGTTCTTCCTGGTGCATCTCCTGATTCGACTGATAATCCACATTATCAAAGATTTGATTGTCATTGGAGTGTACCTCATTGACTGCATTGTTGGTTGCACTAGTGGATGACAAGTTGGCCATGAAAGCGACAGCAGCATTGGGGCCTTCATCCACGTCTGAGTCATATGCATCCTCAATGATTTCTTGAAACATGTTTGTTGTCGTCATTGCCTGGGTTATCATAAGGTGCGGTGCTCTTCTACATCAAGCGAGGAATGCCTTCAGCTTCAGCAGTTCTTAACACATCACCTTCTCTTTAAGCATCCATCAGTAAAGCATTAATCTTTTGAAGTAACTGAGAGTCCATCTTTCTCTTGGGGTTCTTTACTCTGCATAGCCACATGTCCTTCTCCTCTGCGGTTGTAACTATCACCTTCTTGCCTCGGAGTACTGTATTAACCATTTATTACCTGAGCCTACTCGAACTGGTTCAGAAACAAATTGACCATAAGCAACCGTTAGCATAGTCCCTTGAGTTGGAGGAATCCAGAGCTGGGTTGTTGGTGGGTGGAAACTGCTTTTGGAAACCACTTAAGAGATTAGCAATCTGAGTCATAGTGGCCATCAAAGCGTCATTCGGAGACTGAGCAGTAGGTTGAGGACTAGGAGTTGAGGGTGATGAAAGAGCAGGTGCAGATGTGGTGTGAGCAACATAGGCCAGTGGATCAACAATACTTGTAGACTGCTCCTGTTTCTTGAGAGTCTTTTTGGCATGAGGCTCATAGGCTTTGAGATGAGTATAGATCTGAACATAAGGTGTGGTTGAGATATCCATGTTTCTGTTTGACATTAGAGTCACAAATTAGTCCCACATACATACCCCAAGAAGCCCGGAAGGTTGTTGACAAACCATGGGTTTCATCTTATGAGTTTTGAATGTTGAGCTGAGTAATACTTAAAGTCATTCACAAACCCCCCCCCCCGGGGGGGGGGGGTGGGGGGGGGGGGGCCCCCGCTTGTGGAAACGCACAAAGTAGTCATGAATTGATTCGTTTCCAATAGCACGAAAGCGTTCGTACTCATCAAACAGATCTTCCTTCCTTTGTTGAATAGTCCTACCTGATCCTTGCATGAGCATCTCCACATTATCCCAAATCTCCTTTGCAGTGCTTGTTTGATTGAGGTTGTTGAAGATGTGTCTGGGAAGACCTTGACTAAGAATGATTTCACTTCTGATAACACCATCTCAATTTTGTTTCCTCTTCACTGAATTCAGAATCTAGTTTCCCTCAGCCATCGGTGCCGGCACAAATATCAGAATCAGTAGGTGGAGGATCAGTGATCATAGGGTGAGGTGTAGGTCCATTCCTTGGATAGAATTTCCTATCACTTGCCCATTGGTCTTGCCTCGCATGTACCTGTGTAATACGAACTTCCAAGAAATCGTAGTCACTTTCACCAACATAGGGGTGGACGGACTCGGGTACCCGCTGCATTTGTTTCTTCATTGGATGCCATTTTGAGTATGAATGAACAGATCATAAGTGATTGTTGATTTGTGTTTATTTTTGATTTTGTTTGATTATTTAGTTCGGTTCAAGAGGGATAGCTTGTTCGGTTCAAAGAGATTCAACTCGTTCGATCCTAGAGAAAACGAGCTGTTTCGGAGAATCCACAAAGGATTTGCTAAATTCGTCCTTGAAGTATAAACTAGTTAGGTGATCCAAACTCGAAAGTCACTAGTTCGGATTCAGCAAGGGAGTTTGTATGTTCGATTCCCTTGTTCGATCCACTCTTAGATATCCCTTTTTTCGGTTCTTTTGTTTTGAAACCACTCTGTTCGATCCTTGTTCGAACCACTTATTCGATCCCTTGTTCGAATCGACTCGTTCGATCGTTTTGGTTCTATCCACTCGTTCGATCGTCTTGAATCGATCTCTCTACTCGTTCGATCCCTGATCGATTCATTCTCGTTCGAGTACCTCTTTATCAAGTACTGCTGCTCGGTCGATCGTGACCTTGTCGATTGCCTTGTTCGATCCTTTTGTTTTCCACTCGTTCGATCCTCTCCCCTCGTTCGGTCCTCTAGATCGAATGACTCGTTCGGTGAGCACAAAAACACGAAATTCAAACTTTTTTTTTTGCTTAACAATTCACGAACAAAAAAAAAATGAACAAAAGAAAATCATGAGATCGTTGATTGCTAACAAGATGGTTTGAGTGATATTAGATTAAACATAAACCATCTATGAATCAAGAATCAAAAACAAACAAATAATCAAAAACAATCTAAACCTTTTTTTTTTTCGAAATCAATAACACAAGAAAATACAAACCAAATCAATACATCAATCTTGTAGGCTCTTGATACCAATTGTAGGTTCCTAGATCACTCATACGAATCCTTAACAATTAAGTGTAGAATCAAGATGCATAAAATTAAGAACTTTATTGATGATTGAAAGTAAAATTAACTTAAAATGAAGTGAAGAATCAAGATGGCATAAAAATTAAGAAAACATTAATGAATGAGTATGAAAGAAAAACTAAGAGTTTTCTACAAACACTAAAAAATAATTTTATTAAGTTGCAAACACTAATTATTGACTAACAAGTTATATATACTAACAAGGTTTTGCCCATTCTAGGCTTTTGTTGGGCTTTTTAGGCTTTTTCTTTGTTAGCCCAATTACATTACATAATTAACCAACTAACGAGCTAGACTTTTGTCTTGTATCTTCGAGTGACCGAAGCTTCTTTGTTCGGGTCTAATTATGTGATCCTAACAAGGCCTGTTTGATTGAGATATTGAATGAATATCGTGGTATATGGCAGCTTACAAAGAATAGAAGTTTCTGTTTTGGGCACTTTTCAGAAGGAGAAAGAAGTTATGACAGTATTATATATGCTTTATATTAGTACTGCTTCATGTGTATTACTACTGCTAATTGGAACATTAGTAAGTTGATTAATGATGCCTTTGAGTGTTGCTGTTGTTCGCGTTATTAATACTGTCAAAAGAAGTGGGTACTGTTCGTGTAGATTTGTACCGCTTTCTTTGTCCGAGAAATGAAGTGTGTACTGCTAGTATTGTTCGGTATCGGACAAGGCATATTTTTGTTCTTGGTTATCAGGAGATCTTGGATAGACAGATGGACAAACACTCACATAGTTTTGGATCTCGAATTGATCAAGATGCTTCGTTTAAGGGGAAGCGAACAGATTGATTTTGGTATAAATGTTTAAAGGCTAATATTTTTGGATTTATTGCAAAAATTGGTTACGGAGTTTATTTGGTATCTCTTATTTGAGATTGAAGTAAGTTTTACGAAGGAGTTTACTTATTTTATCTTGAAATCAGTGTTGGGTGGTTGCATGATTTCAATGATAACTTGCTTGAACATTTACGGTTTATGATTGGGACTTGGTTTATCTAGTTTCCAGCGGTCAAGGGGTGGTTGGTTGAGGACCTGGTAAACTATCACTTAAAGGAGTTACGTTGTAGTGCTCAGTGTCACACGAAGATGTCGATGTGGATAAATTCAAGAGGTGATGTGTTTTTAGAGATTTGATCAGCACAAATTCTCTACACCGTTCTTCAATCTACAATAGTGCAAGCTTAAGTAACAAATTTGGGAGATTTTACTTCAGTATCAAGTTCGGTATATCAAGTGTACTTCATCAGTAATCATTACATAGAGCTTACAGAATTGAAGATTCAAGAAATGGTTAACATATGGGTTTCAGGGGAAGCTTAATGTTAAAATGTTTAACCATTTATTTGCTACATCGAGGTGAAGGTTTTTACTACTGCTAGTTATTATTACTACTGCTAGTTTAAGTTTCTACTGCTCAAGTTCATTTATCTTAAAGGCGCGTTTTCATATTGTTGCTAATGGTGGGTAATTTGAGGAGATATAAGGCTATGGATTAGAATGAGATATATGGTTGTGAAGTGGTCTAAGTATCAAAGTTGCTTAATTCATAAGTCTCCTAGTGGATTACGACAAAAAGGGAAGAATATTAACAGGTTGCAACTTATAGATCCTTGGTGTGGCATGGTACACAAGGAAATCTACTTAAAGGGGAAGCTTGTTTCATTTAGGGAAGATGATAACATCTCAACTTGAGGTAACTTTGGCTTTATGAAGAAGTTCAGTGACACACTTTTTGTTTGTTTTGTCATCATCAAATAGGAGAAATTGTTAGATTCTAGATTTAGATTGAGACAAAATAAATAAAAACTGTTGTGTACGAACTCATCCTAAAGCCAAAGCTTCCCCTCAAGTTAAATGAATCATCTCCCTGAAATAAAACAAACTTCCCTTTAAGAAGATTCCTTTGTACCATGCCATCATCCCCACAGGGAAACATCATATAAAGTTCAACCTTGTAAATATTTTTTCCCCTTTATGTCATAATCCAATGGGGAACTTATGAATATAAGCAACTTGATCTTGACCACGTACAAACCAATAATGAAATAACATAAGGACCATAATTGTCATTAAGAGAATTCTAAACAAAGCTGGTGGAGAATTAATACAAAGATTTGGTCAAATAATCTCCATATGCCTAAAGAAAGAAACAAGATCAAAGATTAATGTTGATGATAAAGATTAGCTCAAACATTAAATGTTGAACATTAATACTGATTTTATTAGTTTTCCTTAATTCATCAACGAATCCTTTGTAAAGTCTTATGGTCTCACTCTATATAAGAGAATCATAGACATGTTTATTGATATTCAGAACAAGCAGTGTATGAGTGTGCACCAAAGGTGTAAACATATGTGTATGGGTTTACAAACGACCCACATGAAGAGTAGATTTTAGCATATGTTTTAGCCCAAGGACATTAGTATTGACCCTTTTGATGTAAACCGTCTTTACATTGACCCGGTAAGATTGAGGGCTCGCTTGTAAGTATCATTTGTATAAAGATGATGATGAAACCTTGTTAGGCAATAATAAAGAATGTTCTTAATGTTTATTCCGTTGTGCATTCTATTCTTCTTTGTTATTGTCCATCCTAGATTAAAGTTCTAAACAAACTGAGCTATAAACGATCCAAGAACTATCAAGTCTTTTAGTTCTATCAGATACCCGACCTCCGTTCGATGGAGGAGTTACTTCAGGCACCTACCGATGGTGTCGGGGATGCAATTATTGTACCCCCCATTCTCGCTAATCAATTCGAATTAAAGATCGGTTTACTTAATCTAGTAACCGCCATCGCTTTTCTTGGTTTTGAAAACGATGATCCTCATTCTCATATTTGAGGATTCACAAAAATAACACAAACAGTTAAACTTAATAACGTTCCGAGTGACGTTGTTAAACTGTTGTTGTTTCCGTTTTCTCTTGAAGGAGCAGCCCGGACTTGGCTTGAAAAAGAACCTCCAAATTCTATCACAACTTGGAACGATCATGTGTCCAAGTTCTTGAACCGTTTCTTTCCTCCTTCTAAGACCACCAATCTTCGAAATAAAATCACGAGATTTCAACAAAGATTCGGTGAGACTTTTGCTGAAGCCTGGGACCGATTTAAATATCTTCTTAATAAATGTCCCCATCATGGATTTTCTCCTCTCCGTCAGATTCATATTTTCTATTATAGTTTAAGTCAATATGATCAGGACTCTCTTAATTCTGCAGCTGGTGGCAACTTCTTGACAAAGAATACCCAAGAAGCTTTGACTATTATTGAGAACAAATCTAAAGTTCAAACTTCCAGAAATAAACCTCAAGTTATAAGTGCTAGTGGGAGCTTGACTCAGGATGCTCATATTACCTCTCTTACTAAGCAAGTTGAAGCTCTTCTCTCTTTGGACCGACCAATTAATTCTATTCAAAACGGTTGTGAGACGTGTGGTGGTCCTCACCATTACTACGACTGTCAAGCCGCTGGTGGCTACACTCATGACGTATACGCTACTTCAGGAACCTATAATGAAGGTGGTAATACTTACCAACCTCAAGGTAACTGAAATCTGCTTAGCTATCATTCGAATAATTACCTCGGACCACCCGAATTTAATCAAGGAAATAATCAGAATCAAAATAATCAGGGAAACAATCAAGGTCATAATCAGGGAAATTATCAAAATAATCAAAACAGGAATCAAAACAAGACCCAGAACTAGAATCGTTATAATCAGGGTTCTCAAAACCAAGGATATAATCAAAACAGGGTTCAGAATTACAACCAAGGAAATAATTACAACCAAAATCAGGGATATAATCATAATCAAGCTCAGCCGAATGTGCCTTCTTTGGAAGAAACAATATATCAACATATGAGATCGACTGAGGCTAGAATACAACAAATGCAAACTCAAAACAACCAACAAATGCAAGATCACAATACTCAAGAAATCCAACAACTTAAAACCTAAAATGCTCAAATTGTTGATCTAATGAGTCAAATGCAAAAAGTACTTTATGAAAGGCCTCCAGGTGCTCTTCCAAGCAACATTGAGCCTAACCTGAGAGAGCAAGTTAATTCTATTATGACAAGGAGTTGACTGACTACTGCTGAACCTTTAATTCCACCCCCTGTTCCTCCTACTCTTAGGGTGGAAGTGGAAAAAGAACCAGAGACTTTAATGAATGAGGTGCATATTACAAGCCTAGGAAGTACCGCACATGTCCCACCTCCAGAAGTTTAGCCAGTGTCACCACTAAAACCAAAGGAAGACCTTAAGCCCAACCCTCATCAACCTATGATTCCATATCCTATAAGGCTTAATAAGACAAAACTTCTTGATAAAAATGATGTTCAAGTGTCTAAGTTTTTGAAAATATTGAAGCAAATTCATTTTGACATCAGTCTTATGGATGCTTTAACTCAAATTCCAAAATTCACTAAAGTGTTAAAAGATTTATTAAAGGACAAAGAGAAATTAGAAGAGTTAAAAAATACACCGATAAATGCTGAATGCTCTGCTATCCTTCTTAACAAGGTGCCCGAATAGCTTGACGATCCCGGGAAGTTTCTCATTCCATGTATCTTATAAGGTCTTGAGTTTACAACTCCTTAGCCGATTCTGGAGCAAGCATAAACCTTATGCCTCTTTCGATCTATGAGAAACTTAGGATCGGACCTCTGAAGCCCACTCAGATGACTCTTGAACTTGCTAACCGTTCTGTCACATTTCCGATGGGTATAGCTAAAGATGTTATTGTTAAAGTGGAAAAATTCAATTTTCTTGCCGATTTCATTATTGTTGATTTTGAGGCGGATCCTAGAGTTTCTATCATTTTAGGGAGACCTTTCTTGCGCACTGCAAGAGCTCTTGTGGATCTGTACGAGGAAAAATTAACATTAAGAGTTGGGAATGAAGAAGTTGTGTTTTATACTGATAAATCTTCAAGAAATAATTCGAGAAATATTCATTCCGTTCATTGCATTAATATTATTGATTTTTCTAAAGATAAGACAATTAGTGGCAATCCCACTCCATCTGATTCTATGGTCGAGTCTTCCTACCCATCTCCTATTCCCTACGGGGATAGTGACTCTCTCTTGGAGGAGACCGACACCCTTCTTTCTTATTTTAATAATTCTTCACCTGATTATGAAACATTTTGCTTTGATATCGAAGAGAAGAGTAGTGGCAGTACCACTACTCATTCTGATTATTCTCTTCTGGATTATGATGCATTCTATTTTGATGACGATCATATTGAAGAGAAGAGTAGTGGCAGTACCACTACTTATCCTGATTTTTCTCTTCCTGAATATGATTTGTTTATCTTTGATCTTTCGATTGATCCGTTTCCTCCTATCGATAGGAGTGCTTTTTATCATGAGGAGTTCGCCAATGAACTCGCTCACATTATATCTCCACCGAAGTATGATTATTTTTACTTTTATCTGGAGGCCGATCCAGGAGAGTTTACTAGAGTTTTAAAGGAAAATATATTTGATTTATCAACTAAGGGTTTAATAATTAATGAGCTTAATGATTCTTCTCTCCTATTATCCAATTGTGACTCCTCTCTTTCTAAGGAATTTTCCAAGATTGACCTTCTAGTCTCATTTCCCTCTAGAAATGAAGACATAATTTTCGATCCTGGAATATTCATTATCAAAGGAGTCCAATCTAAGAGATTTCATATTCTTCCTCTGGACGTTTTTCTATTATCTCATTTGTCAGTAATTCTCTTCTTCTTACTGATCCTCCTGAGATTGAAACTTTTCTATCATTTCCTGCTGGAAATGAGGACAAAGTTTTCGATCCTGGGATCTCCTTTATCAATGGAGTTTTCTCTTTTACAAGAAAAACTCCACATCTTCTGAGTGATAATTTCTTGATCGATAAATGTCATAGATTTAGTGAAATTTCATTGATGACCGAATCTTCGGTCAGTTTTCACCCCAAGGACAAAGAAATTCGGGAAGAGTCAAGCTAGTGACTCGTTAATAAACAAACACTTCTCGGGAGGCAACCCGTGTCTTTTTTTTCCTATTTTCCTAATAAATAAGTGTGTGATTTTATAGCCCTAGTGTGGGGGCGTGCTTCTTTTTTTGGAGTGTGGTATCGTTTTTGCAGGATTTCTTAAGATCGTGAAGACCCGTGCTTGTTTTCAATCCTCCAATCGCCCGGTCTTCGATCTTCTGCTTATTTTGGAATCCTCAATCCTGATCATGTATATTTATTGTGTTTCCCTTTTCACACTTAGAATTACTAGCATTTGCCTTTTTCGTCCTTAAGTGTGGGGGTAATACCCGACATTTTTGAACATTGAGGCCAATGTTTGGTTCTAAGTGTGGGGGGATTTCTATCGAAATGTGATCATACCTGTTCCTTTTTGTGTCCCTTGCAACCCCGTTTTGACCTTAGTTTTTGTTTTACTTGGTTGTTTAAAAAAATGATGAAAATAAAAAAATATAGAAATAAGTAGGCCCGTAGAACTTAGAATAGTTTGACTTGACCGAGTTTTGTGGTCTAGCTTTCCCCTTAGCTATCGAGACTAAGCATTTGCTAAACTTTAAAATTTTGCAAAGAACAAAAAATGATAGAGTTAAATATAAGTTAGATGCTAAGCGTGGAGTAGTTGGATCTCTTTAGAGCTCATAGAGGTTAATTGTGGCTTTTTGCTCCCACTAGCTTAATAAACGTTATATAATTGCTAAATAAATAAAGTTACTTTGGTTTTTGCGATTCTTAGTTTAAATCTCTTCGTAGAGATTCCTTCTGGTGAAATTAAGGTACACATCGAGGTTATGTCAGTGTTCTGGGGAAATAGGCTACCGGGTCTTGTCGGTTAGGACGCCCGATGTCTCGGTAGTTAAAAGACCACAGGACTTGAAATTTGGCTATAATAATAATAAATAATAATAATATGATAAACCGAAGCCGAAATAAGACCACTACATCTTGTCGGTTAGGACACCCGATGTTGCAGTGTGTGTTGTTGCAGTCGTTTAAGGGTGGAGGTAATAATAATAACAAATAAGAACTGTGGCTATATAAGTTTTACTGTCTTTGGTCGGTTTCACTCCCAAGGTGGAAGTCTACAAAAGAAGGCCCATAGTTTATAATAATGAATTTGAGAATGATAAAAGTTGCTGCATCTTGGTCGGTGTTCGCTCCCGAGATGTTGCAGGCCTTCAAAAAGGTCGAGGAAAGTATCGGAGGTCGAAATAAGACTACTTGGCTCTTTGTCGTTAGGACGCCCAATTGTCAGTTGGTCTTAAAGACCAGGGATAATATGGTGCAATAATAATAATAATAATAATAAAGCCAAAATTCGACTCCGGGGTTATCTAAATAAAGCCCCTGTCTCTGGACTCGTAGTTGAGTTATTTCGAATGAAATAAAAAGGATAACCCCTAAATCATGCGAAATTAGAACCTTAATGAGGACCTTATTCTCACCATATCGTCTCTTTAGGAAAGGATTTTAAACTAATTATGGTCTAAACCGGGCACCTTTATGAAAAAAAAATAAGGACATAATTTATTTGACATAAATAATAATAATAATAAAATCCTTAAAGGATTTAGGAATAAGGGAGCGAAAAGTGGCTAATGTGTACACAATTAGCATTTAAGAGTAGTGTTAGCATCTAATCTTATATTTGGCTGTGATTTCATTTTAAGCTTGGTTTGGAGATTGTGAAAGTCGAGGATAACGAACTCCCGTTCGTAAATCCTTTTAAATAATGTTATTTAATTTTTATCTTAGTTTTTTATCTATTATTGAATAAGCGGTTAAAACGGGGGCGCTTTAGAGATGAATAATTTTTGAACCTTCTTAATGAACTTTTTCTGTTCTTGTTTGATTGTGAGGGGTCATAAGTTAAGGGGGTTTTAATTATTTATTTTCGGACGTGTTTTATAAACATTGCGTGTGGGACCAGCAATGGCTAAGTGTGAGGGAATTTGATGTGTGCTAAAACACACATCATTTATACCCCGGAAAACACTATTAATCAGACTAAAAATACTAAAATATGGATAATTATCTTGGAAATATGTTGTTTGGTATTTTTATGTCTTGCAGGTACTAAGGATTGAAAACGGAGCAAAAACAAGAATTATCGGGCTCGATTTGATCAAGTTTACTTATTATTCGAGATCAAGACGGAGTCGAAAAAAAATTCTCTAGCACTCCATTGAAAAGAGCATGAAATTACGAGTCCAACGGTGCTTTCATCTTTTATTGGGCCGGCCCGACACCATTTATATGAGTCGGACGGACCCATACTTATTAAATGAACAAGTTTAAACACTTGTTAAATCCAGCCCAAGATTGGAGAAGCTCGGCCCATCAACTAGAGGCAAACCGGTCCAATATTTGCATCTGCTCGTCTCAATGCAGAAAGACCATTATCAGCCTAAGACAAATTGTAATATCATGATGTTTACTAGCTATGCAACTATGGCGTTTCAAGCTCACTTTCCAAAATAAATTCAAAAGAGGCGAGTGGTTTCCCCACTCTCACCCACTACTCTTCTCTAGTCCAACTAATGACCAAAACGTAGCACCCTTATAGCTTCTTAACTTGAAATGAAATGAAGGCGTACGAGGAAGGTTCTCGAGCGAATGATTGGCTTCATTATGAAGCAATCATCCAGTGTTAAAAGACCATTCTACCCTTCGATCTAGGACTCTTATTGGCTGGCTTTCTGGATGGACGAAATTACCCTTGCAATTATTTTGGTTATAAAAGAGTGCACGCTGTTGTGCATATGATATAGAGATTTAGTTTAGAAAAAAATATGTAGTGTAGCTTTTTCCTATGTCTAGCTTTTTATAAGAATTTTGCTTATTAAATATTTTGTAAAAACTTTATTAGCTTATTCCAACTTATTTGAGATATTGTAAAAGATCTTATTAGTTTTTAATGAAGATGAAGATTTATGATCTTACTTAGTGTGCTTATTTCTCTTGGCTTGTTCTCCTTTTCTTTTCGTTTGCTTATTTTTAATAAGCCTTTTTCTTCTAGCTTAATCCACGAACTGAATAAGCTCTCCATAGCATATTCGTTTTGATTTTATCTTAGATAATCGAATAAGCTTAGGCTTAATCCATTTCTTTTCTAATCTCTTTTCGATTTAAGCTTTTAGCTTATTCGACTTGCTTATTGCTCTTCTAGCTCTATTCTAATGCTCAACAAGGAATCCACGAGTGCTTACTACCCTCTTTAGGAGGTGGGTGTGGGTTATTTCTTATTCATTAAGTACCTTTAGCTTCTAAGAGCAAATTAGATTGTTACACTAGATCTCTTTGATTAGTTTTTTAAATCTCTTCTAAATTTTCGTATTCGTAAATAGTTTGAAAGGATTTGGGCTTTGGTTCATCCCGATTGTTTCAACAAGTAAAAATAAGTGTTTGGGGTGGCCACTTTAATGGCTGAATAAATGAACAGAATAGAGAATGAAATGTTACTTAACTAATAGTTTTAATGTTTAATTATGTTTTGGTAACCACGGTCAACTCATGAGGCGAGGAGCTTAAGGGTTTAATAAGCTAGAAAGAATTTGATTATTTTCTTTAGCTTATTAAATCGGGTGGTTATCGTTTATTTGCGGCTCTTTAATTCGGTTCTATTTTCTATCCTTTTCAATTCATTAGTATAGCTTAGTATAAAATGTTTAGATTTGCTTATTTGATTATTATGTGTAGTGAGTAGTTTTATCTTATGCTTGTTAAGTTAGTTGGTAAATAGTGAATTAAGTGTGGAATTTAATAAGTGACTGGTGATTAATAATTTGCAAAAGTTATTTACTTTAGTGTTTTATTTAGTCAAACGGGAAAAAGCCGTAATATTAAGTAGGCATTAAACTAGTAATTAATATCTCGATAAAAAGTTGTTTTCAATATTAAGCCAATGTTTTGAGAAAACGATTATTTAGACGGATATTAGTTCATCATTAAGATCTAAAATTTCACACTTAAGAATCTATTTCCGTTCTTTTACTTGACAAGCAATATTTTTCTTTATAAATTTTCATCTTATTAGCTTGCTTGTTAATTAGTATAATCTAGTTTATTTCTTTCATTAGTTTTAATAAAAACCCAAAATTTAAAAGACAATCAAGCTTTATACTTAAAAACATTTTCGTGGATTTCTAATTCATCTCTCGTTGGGACACGACATCCGGAGGATCGAATATTACTTTTCCTAAAGTAATTTTTATCCGACGTGATTACATATATTATATTACTCGACTAGTCGTTCGGGACGAAGCAACCACCAAACACGTGCCTGTCTTTCAGACTAAACCCCTCCCCCCCTATCCATTAGATTTAGGATTAACATAGGTTTAGCATAGATTAGACTAACTAATTAGAACAACCAAATTGTATTAAAAATTAAAAGTGTTCCTTGCTGCATAGTGATCGACACCACCCACAACCCCCCCCCGGGGGTACACTGCCCGTTAAAGTGTTTGTTTTTTGTTAAGTCGCAAAATTATAAATTTAAAACTTTAATCATATAATTTAACACACACAATACACATCAAGTTTTTTAAGCGCCGTTGCCGAAGTTAAATTAATCTTGATTTATATTTGATATTTTTGGTTTTTAGCATTAGATTAGATCTAACCCTTGAGGATTTTAAAGCGTAAGTTAGATTTATTCGGTATTCCTGGCTGTTGCTAATATGTTTTGTGTAATACGCGTATTCATTCACTGAATACGACGTATAAGTTGATCTACTGTTTCTTTCCTGCCCATAGTCCTTCAGATTACATGGAGGGGGGGGGGGGGGGATGACGACTCGAACATTACTATGGAAGAAATACATCAAGCTCGGGAAGAAAAAGCTTAAAAACATGAAAGTGTTTAACAGGGAAATCCTGCTAAGTATGGAAAGATCAGGGTATGAATGAAGACTTCTTGACCTCAGATCCGTTGAAACCGCATTCCCACCATATCCTTCAATGATAGTATTGTCAACGAATGAAACACCATCTGTGACTCCAACGGTAAGTTCTCTTAACAATAATGAAATTGACTTTAGAATATCATTTGACAAATCCGACGATGAAGATTACACGGTAGTTTTTGACAAAAACTCTTTTTCTTATAAAATAATTTCTACCAATGATTTGAAAACGGATTCGGAAATCGATAATGAAAAAGTCAATAAGCCTTTATTTCCGTCACCCAAGCCTTCAGTCAGTTGTATCGATGATTTAGACTTCTTTAAAGATTTTGAGAATTAATTTCCAGCCATTGTTTACAATGATGCTCTAACGACTAAATCAGATTTCTCAACTGAACCCACTTTATGCCCTCAATATATCGATAAATTTGATTTGAAAGATGAAACATCATTTTCCAAATATGCTGAAGTGTAACAAAGCGTTTTGTACTTTAATGATCTATTCTCTTTCAACATTGTTTATCCCGATGATCTAAAATCGGATAAAGGCAATGATAATAATGAAATCGGTATGATACAATCTTCGGGGGGTAATGAAAATACAAATAAACTTCTTAAGGAAAGTCACGGTAAAATCAGAAAAGTTTTCATTATGGGAAGTTTTATCATGGGATTAAATGTGAATATCGTGGCTTGGATTCATTTTTTCAACGGGATGCTATTCAATCTTATTAAGAATTTGTATGTGTCGTTTGGCATTCCGTTCGACCCTAAACGATATTATAAGGATGGTGATTGTGCAAGAATTTTGCGGAGGCCAAGATATGGCACCTCTACCACCTCGTGATCAGAGACACCTATGGCTTCGTTATCAGGTAGTGGGATACACTAAGGAGATAGTGCATGATTTTGAGCAGAGGCTCGAGATGATATTCGGTAGGCATGTTAACCGAGTACATATACTAGATTTTAAGGGATTGACTCCGAACATGAGGCAGGATTTGGCCGAGAGGATGAGGATGGTATACACTAGGGACGATGGGCAGGAGGTATTTGTGAGTCACGCTTAGAGGAGATTGTTTGGGATCCGAGCACCTTTAGTTCAGGAGTTTATACTCGAGTTCTTCAGCACTTGTAGGATCGGGGACGAGATGGGGTTAGATGTGGCTGGCACTTTATGTTTTCAGTTAGGAGGTTCTAGGCGTAGTATGACTTGGAGGCAGTTTATTCTAGCTCTAGGTTTGCATATTGCCAAATAGATGGCAGAGGACGGATTTAGTGCATACTGGTTGGGGAGTGAGAGAGTGATCCCCGATAAGGAGGATCTTAGTGACTATAGGGTTGAGATTTATTCTGGCAGGGACTTTTTGAGAGGTGCTCCCTCATATACTTACATCAGAGATCCGGTTCGGAGGTTGTGCCACAGGTTGATCTCATACAACATTTTTTGGAGGGGGCAGGCACCTGAAAAGGTGACTGCCACTGACCTATTCTACCTACGTAGCATGAACCGAGGGGCAGCTAATGTCCCGTATCTATTAGCATAGTACTTGTTCAGGCACGCTGAGAGGAGGAACAGCGGTGCCAGGTTATCAGGAGGTTATGTTATTGGGCGTCTTGCTCATCACTTTGGTCTGGTGAGTGATGATGGATTGAGTGGATTATCAGTTGTGGCCTGTGAGTTACCTTTGATTGACATGGGTGAGCTTGTTAAGCTCAACATCTGTATGGAGATAGGAGATGATTAGGCTTGGGTAGCCCCGAGACCAGAGAGGCAGCAGGTTCCTGTGGCTGGTGCCCCTGAGGCCGTTGAGGATGCTCCCGCAGTAGATGAGGGTGCTCAGGCTGATCCAGCACCCGTACAGGCACCTCAGCCGCCACCACCACCTTCGGCTGCAGGTAGGACTATGCCCCAGAGATTGGGGAGACTTGAGGAGGAGATTCAGTGACTACGTAGGGATGTCAGGAGTTTGTGTGGACTTGTGGAGAGTTCGATGACCGACCAGGGTAGAGTCTCCACATAGATGATTAGCTGTATGACGCAGCTCATAGAGGCTAGTGGGCAGACTTATCAGGAATATATATTATATATGTATGTCATGTAAGCACTTAATGTAACAAGTAATGTAAGCAAGTAAGCAAGTAGTGTGTATGCATATGAAAAAGTTTGATGTGATGCAATATTTGTGAAAACGGTTATATTCTATGGTAAAATATGCAACCTAGTTCTCTATAACCAGTGCTCTAATACCAATCTGTAACACCCCTAAAAATGTGTCGCAGCAGAAATATGTCCGAGAGTGTTACTTCATAATACAACAGCACAAGATACAAGAGAACGACGTCTAAATGTGTCGTTTGAAAAGTAATCTCATTGATTTTCTTGAAATTGATATAACATTTGTCCCATAATTTCATCACAATGAAAAGCTTGAAAGCAATACAACGAGATTTGATCATTTGTACGTAATTAGAAATCGATGAATGAAATCTTGTCAATTTAGACTCCAATGCACATCAAGTAAGCCAAGCATCAAATTCACCTGAGAAAAACATGCTTAAAAATGTCAACATAAAGTTGGTGAGTTCATAGATTTTTGTATATGTAAATGTTGAAATCAAAAGATTTATAAAGTATGCATGACCATTTCAATCCTTATAATAGTCGCCAAAAATGTAAGTGTAAATGTAGAACCAAAAAAAGTATAGTGTCTACTGCTTCACCACAGTATAATAAAAAATGTTTAGTAATCAGTAATGTTCAACAAAGTAGTGTGGACTACAAGATTTCCAAAATGTATGTGATTACTATAACAGATACAGTATCACATAAAATGTATCTACTGTTGCGCTAAGCTCATGACACCGAAGCTAATTTATGTAGCATATAATATGCCAAGTGTATTCTGCCCTACCGGTGTCTGGCCAAGACACCCAATGAGATTTGACATGATATATATCCGTTTATCGGGAGTCCCGTGGGTAGTGAGCACTACTCACCCGGATAGGGATAATTAGTCCCAATAGATCTATTTATAACATTCACGCTTACTTAACCAGTACAGTCGGTCAAGCAATTGACGGTTCATGATAGTTCGGGCAAGAGAGTGGTCTAATCGCTACTTAGGCAACACGTAAACAGGAGATGATAACCAAAAACACTTGTGTCCAATGAAGAAATAACCATTGTATTCATAAACAACTTTAAATACTTAAGTCCATAAGTAGAAAGAGTGTGATATCAATCAAGTAACCGAGTTTGTAATTGGTATGTAAACAATTTTGTAAACGTGTATGTAACCAAGTTATGAAATCAAGTATGCAATCAAGTATGTAAAAGAGATTGTAAATGAATGTGTAAACAAATTGTAATGAGCACGTATTCTCCCCCGAGATTTGTAAAGTAATTGTAAAACAAGTGAAAGAGTGGCTATAAACTCACCTTGATGTTGCAGAACAATTAGCAGAAATGCTAATAATAAGCAAAGCACAACGAAAAACGAAACGGTTCGACCAAGAAGATGCAACTTAACTTAACGGTTATGTCCCAATAGATTAGGATGATGAATTCGGGTTTTTCGATGGATGAGTACATCAACGCGTCACGTTGATAAATGATTGAGGTTTCAAGTTGTAAGAGTTTGGTGGTTGGTTAAATAAAATAAACCGAAAGGAAAACGCAAAGTATGTAATATATTTAGTATATATTACATATGAAAGATGAACAATTATATAACTCATATGATGAATTATATAATAAAGACAAACAATCAAAAGAATAAGTCGGTGTATATAATACTTTACAAATATTATTTAAGAAACGTGAAAAAATAATTGTAACAATATAATTTGACACATGTTCAGAAATCACTAATTAAATGAATAGAAAGTTCTTGCATAAAAGTAATCGTACATTTTAAAGTTACAAATTATGTTTGTAAAGTTTCTACAAAAGTTATGGTTTTATCTTCTAGTCAAAAATTTATAAAATAATATTTT
The DNA here is from genome assembly GCA_026074375.1 of Tanacetum coccineum. Lineage (NCBI taxonomy): Eukaryota > Viridiplantae > Streptophyta > Magnoliopsida > Asterales > Asteraceae > Tanacetum > Tanacetum coccineum. The sequence continues at coordinate 64,638 of BQNB010005788.1, read as the reverse complement.
ATAAATTAGTGTTTCATTTCCTTGACGGTTTGTAACCAAAATAGTTGTCTCATTTGTAAACGTATAGTTTTCGTTTATTTATTGTATAATAACCAATTATAAAATCTTAAAATTATATAACTTCGTTCTTTTATCGGGTTTCTAAAATAATAGAATTATAGTGAAAATTAATAAGTATAGAAATTTATAAAAATTTCGGCATGACCTATTTGTTTATAAGACGTTTCCATTTTTACCAAAACCAATGTTTTCCACTTTAATCAAATCTATGTTGCAAAATACCCGCTTGTTTTAATATATATGTATATATCTAGGTTAGATCGACCAATAACGAAAATAAGTAAAACCAACACACCCTTTACGGCTGCTGACCCAAACGCACCCTAACTGCTAAACCAAACGCTCCTAACTGTTAAACCAAACGCTCCCTATGGTTTTTCTGTTAACCCAAACGCACCCTTATGGTTTTCCTGCTCACCCAAACACACCCTTATGGTTTTCCTGCTCACCCAAACACACCCTTATGGTTTTCTGCTCACCCAAACACACCCCTTGGTGCAATCTGCTAAACCAAACGCACCCTATGTGGTTTCTACTAAACCAAACGCATCCTTGTGGTGTTAACCATATAAACAAACACACCCTTGTGGTGGTGGTGACTGCCAAACGCACCCTTGGTGCTGTAAAAGCCAAACGCACCCTTGTGGGTGGTCTGGTAGTGGCGGCAGCGAGGTGGTGACGATGACAACGAAGTGGTGGTGGCGTGGTTGCGAAGATGAAGATGGTGGTGGTATGATGAGGTGATGTTGGGGGAGGCTGTGGTGTGGAGGTGGGGGGTGTCGGTGGTGTAGTGAAGATGGTGTGGTGGTTATGATGAAGGTGGTAACGTGGTGATGATGAAGGTGGCTGTGACGAGGTGGCGGCGATGGTGAGGTGGTCGTGAAGGCAGCGGGGGTGATGATGAGGTGATGTTGATGGTTGATCGTGGATGGTGGTGTGCGTGGCGGTGATGAGGAGATGGGGATGGCGTGGATATAGTGGCCGGTGCGGCTGGTGTAGTTGTCATGGGGGGGTTGTATTATGATGACAGCGCATTGTTGGCGCGAAGTCGTGGTGGTGTGTGCATGGTGATGGATGGCAGCGTCTGGTGAAGTCGGTGGTTGGTGATGATGACGTGCGGAATGTCGACTGGCCGTAATTGGCCGGAGGCGCTCCGTGAAAAATAAGAGGGGAGAGGTAGTTTGTGGTTGGGAGGCTATTTTAGAATATGATGGAAACCCTAAATTCTGGATTTTGATAAATAATTGCTTAGAAGTTTTAAAAAAAAAAAAAAAAAAAACAAAGTAGAAAGTTTATAATAGTAGACTATTGGGTTTAAAAAGTAAATATGATACCAGAGGGAGCCAATAAGTGTAAATTTCTGTTAAACAAAGAATGGTTGGAACTCGTTTGAAGATAGTAACATTAATTCAGGACAAGGACGAAACTTGTACCATTGCGTTCCACAACATATTTCCTACGAAAAATGAGATATTCACGTAATCGAATATGATTTCATAAATGTTCTCATAAACTCAATAAAAAATTGTTGTGATGTTATATTGCGTAGTCATCGGGTATTTTTTTGTCCGTAAAGTGAAACTTTAAGTTAAATGTTCGCGTTTTCAACAAACGTTTTTCAATAAAATGTTAAATAATTTATTAATTATTTTTATTAAATAAATTGTGATAATTAAATATAAATTTAATTATTTTTGTGTCCGAGTAACGGCGAGCTGTTCTTGTTTCTCTAAAATTTTTGCGAGGGTATTTTTTCATCATTTTCTGCTTGTTTTCGGGTCTCGAGCAAAACTAAAAAGTTGTCCGGAATGTCGTTTTACATCAAATTGCTTTAGAGTCCGAGTTGTGAAAACGTGATTTAGCATGTCGTTTTTGATAAATCAACTTAGGAATAACATATATCTTCTCGTTTTCAAGTCAAATAAGTTTGAAAAATAAATTTGTAAATGAGAGATAATAATAATAATTATAATTTATTATTTAAATGCTTTTCAAAAATTTACCGGCTATACGGTAATCGTTTTTATGTGACAATAAAAGATCAAAAGTCAAAAAGTCAAGTCGGACCCGAAAAGTCAAAGGGTAAAAATAGTCATTTAAATTTCGAAAATTGCCGGTTGTGACACTTGCTCATAAACTCAACTTGGAGAATCTACCGAGCAAAATATCAGGGGAGTTTCTCATTCTAAGTCTTTTTAATTCCCGTGTATAATGTTTTATCTATACAACGATGACGTTATATAATTCAAGTGGGGGATGGAAATTAGAATGATACTTGTCCAATTTTTCACACTAAAATGCTTAAAGTATGCTCTAATTTAAAAAAAATCAAGCTTACTTTTGTGAAATTACTTGATACAGAACCTGCACACAATAACCCTTGTTAGATATTGTAAGGATTTAACCATATTCGTTTCCAAATGTTTACCCAAATTCTAGAAAAATATGAGTGTGCCGCTGATGTTGTAGACTTTAGAAATTGGCTTGGTATATATATTCGAGACCACAATAATGAGTACTGTGGATTTAGATGGAGTAACTTGTTTAAATTTGTAACATTTTAGGATTACACCTAAAAAGCCTATACATGTTGTTTTATTAGCTAACTACACTGGTTAGTTAACCCCCGTATAAACCATTTGTTTACTCTCATCTTAAGAGTAAGATACCCCTAGAACAACCCGTAGAGCCAATCGTTTAGGAATTACACCAACTACCTATTTCGTTACACCTTTACACCTTAGCCTACCATGTTAGATTAAGTCCATTTATCAGTTGCTAGTTGCTTAAAGTGTAAAGTATGTATTTCCCGAGTCTTGTGTCAATTTTCTATTTTTTGTACGGTTGGGAATAAATTTGCACATTGCAAATGGGAATGTATAAAGCAGTTAAAACTCATGTATTTTTACTACCAACACAATTATTGGTACGTTCAAAGAATGAAGAATTACCGAAGGAATTATCCGGAGTTATTATAATCGTGAAGATGGTGAAATTACACCGAGTTTCGTAGTATAGTGTAGTGTTAACAAAAAAGAGAAGGAAAGTTTGAAGATAACCGTTTCGCAATTACCAAAGGAATTACACGAAAGATCGATTATTCGTTGACATAAATCAACGATGTAGAGTATTGTATAAAGTGGAAGATATCTCCACTTACCTTGAAAAGTTTGTAATGTATGGGATGATTGGGAAGTTGACCGTTAGGGGAACGCCAACTTAGTTTGTTGTTTTTGATCTATGATCAAGACGTTTGTAAATAGTTGTGTCTTTATCATCGTAACGGTCGGGAACAGTGTCTAGCAACTTGTGTCTTAGACTTTAATCTATTTGTTTCGTAATATTTATTTAACAACAATTTATTTCCCTTTCCTAATCATTAGCCATGAGTTTTACACGAATGAGGATGTGTATGAGCATGCATGTCTATTCCGTCATTACGGCCATGTATGCATGTCTCAGCTGCCTTGTTGGTTTATTACCATTGGTGAAAGTTAGAAGATCCCTACCCTATATCATTCTTCATCCTAACCCTTGGTTAAAGTCGAATAAGGATGTGATCGAACACTCATGTATATTCTGTCGTTATGGCCATGTATGTGTGCTTCAGCTGCCTTGTTGGTGTGGTAATTTTGGTGAAAGATTGTAGAATGATCAACCCTAAACCTTACATATAAAAACCCATTTTACCTCTATAAACTTGTTACTCCTTGCCTAGCCTATGATAGAATACTCATCACGACAGAGCAATTGAGCGAATTAGTTACATGTTACCACATAGATTAGTTGAGTGATTTGAGTGTTTTCATCTACCTATTTCGTGAGGTGTTTGGTTGTGTACTTGTAATAGATCGAATAAATGCTTAACGGAAAAAATCCTCAGGGATACATTTTCATAAACTTCTAAAGGCTACTTGAGGACAAGTAGGATTCAAGTGGGGGAATATTTGACGACATCAAATAACGTCTATTTTAAAGCATCATTTATCCCATATAATTAACCCATTTTGTATAATTATTGCAAAGAATTGTTACTTAATCGTTTATATTTGAGAATTGCAGTAAGAAGATATTTTGAAGATTACTGTTCTGACAACCAATATGCCGTATCCATCAAGGAAGATACGGCGTAACTGTGCCTGCTCTCACCAAAGACCACAGAAACAAGATCCAATACGTCGTATCCAGAAGAAGACAATACGCCGTATTCAAGCTATATGAGAATAAAGTATTCTAGAAGATATGAAACGTGGTCCCTACTCCAAGAAACCCCTAATACGCCGTATCCAACACTTTGGATACGCCATATCGAACCGACTCCAGACCTTATAAATAGAAAACTAAAAAACGAGTTTTAAGTGTGCAAAATCATATTCTCAATACCTAAACCACAAAAGTCGATTTTCAAAGAGAAAAAGAGCAGAAGAGGTTGAGAAACGCGATTAATTCCATAAGAGACAAAGTGTAATTTCTTATACTCTTGTAATCGTTCAGTTTTTGGTATCATTCGTTAACTCGGTTAGTTTACCTTGGCTAAATCATTAATTTTCTATTAATTATGACGTTTGAAGGCTAATATCTTCGGGTATTAGCTATTGTTATAAAGATCTTAATGTTTGGTTTGTTTATCTCGATTTCTTAATTTATTGTTGAATTGCTTGTTTATGTTTATCAATATACTTGTTTACGTGCATTTGTATGCGACCTATCATTCAACTGGATCTAGTGATACGAACCAAGTAATCTAGATGTCGGGATAGCTCTCCATATAGTGATTTATACATCTAGACAAATAGGATCACAATTAACGACCTATCTTCACCCTTTGATTGTGAGCTTAGTTGAGCCATAAGGTGACCTTGGTTTCAACGAGTACATTCTGATTAATTGGTAAAGACTTGGTTAGTGGACTACTAGTATATGAAGTGCCATTAAGCAGTAAGTGGGTAAAGTCTCTATGAGCTAGGGTTTAACAAGATCACCATTGCATTAATCCCTAAGATAGATTATAATCAGCAAATAAGGATGCTTTATGCGGGTGCATTTAATTGTGACAGAATTCTACATGTCTAGGTCTTAGGAAGAAGTAATGCCTAAGTCTTAAGAATGATATGTCGCCTCGAGATAAGTTATCATTGAACTAATAAACAAACCAACATTCTGATTGGATTAATAATGGTTAATACAGTTTTTTATATTTGGCTATACCGCTCTTTTATCTTCTGTTGATTTGCTTGCATGTGTTTTAGTGTCTTGAATTGGTTTTAGTCACCACCAAACCCGTGCTAGTCTTTCAGACTGAAAAACCCCCCTTATCTATTAGATTTAGGATTAACATAGGTTTAGCATAGGTTTAGCATAGATTAGACTAACTTAGATTAGAAAAACCAAAGTATTAATAAATTAAAAGTGTTCCTCGCTCTTAGTGATCGACACCCTACTTACAACGAAACTCCCACCGACACCCTACTTACCACTAACCAAGTCTTTACCAATTAATTAAGAACATACTCGATGATACCAAGGTCACCTTATGGTCCAACTAAGCTCACAATCTAAGGGCAAAGATAGGTCGTTATTTGTGATCCTATTGGTCTAGATGTATAAATCACTATATGGAGAGCTATCCCGGCACCTAGATTACTTGGTCTGTATCACTAGATCCAGATGAATGATCGCTAGCATACAAAAGCACGTAAAAAAGTATAAATTGATAAACATAAACAAGCAATCAACAATAAACCAAATATTAAGATCTTCATAATGATGGCTAATACCCGAAGGTATTAGCCTTCAAACGTCATAATTAATACAAAAGTAATGATTTAGCCAAGGTAAACTAACCGAGTTAACGAATGATACCAAAAACTGAACAATTACAAGAGTATAAGAAATTACACGTTGTCTCCTATGGAATTAATCACGTTGCTCAACCTCTTCTGCTATTTTTCTCCTTTGAAAATTGATTTTTGTGCTTTAGGTATCGAGAATATGATTTTGCACACTTAAAATTCGTTTTTGAGTTTTCTATTTATAAGGTCTGGAGTCGGTTCGATACGGCGTATCCAAAGTGTTAGATACGGCGTATTGGGAATTTCTTGGAGTAGGGACCACGTTTGATATCTTCCAGAATATTTTATTCCCATATAGCTTGAATACGGCGTATTGCCTTCTTTTGGATATGGCGTATTGGATCTTGTTGCCGTGGTCTTTGGTGAGTGCAGGCACAGATATGCCGTATCTTCCTTGATGTATACGGCGTATTGGTTGTCAGAACAGTAATCTTTTAAATATTTACGTTTAAGCTCCAGAATGCATGCCTTTTAGTTAACTTTCACCAAGTACTCCATAATTACTACAATTCTCAAATATAAACGATTAAGTAACAATTCTTTGCAATAATTATACAAAATGGGTTAATTATATGAGATAAATAATGCTATAAAATAGACGTTGTTTGATGTCAACAGACATGAAGGATCTTGGGGAAGCAAAAAAGATTCTTGGTATGGAGATCATCAAGGATCAGAGTCGCAAGATTCTGAGGGTGTTACAATCTGGGTATGTTTCTAAGATTTTGAATAATTTTAGAATAGACAATGGGAAATCGGTTAATATGCTATTGGGTGGGCACTTCAAGCTGTCGTTGACGGATTGCCTAGTTAAGGATTGTAATGTTGACCGCTTCAAACCATAAAGAGATTTCTTTAACAAACATACCTTGTTACCTTGTTCATATCCCGGTGGGCCTGCCTCAGGTAGTCAATTTCTTCAAGATTCCCATGTAAAAATACCGTCTTTACATCAAGCTGCTCCAGCTCATATAATCTTTACACGCAGTTAATGCAAGTATAACCCAAATAGATGTGTGTCAAATTACCAGAGAAAATACTTCATTGTAATCAATACCTACCCTCAGTGTGAATCCACGAGCCACCAACCTTGCCTTATACCTAGACTTTTGAACACCTTCAATCCCTTCCTTTGTCTTGAACAACCATTTATGGCTCACCAGCTTTTGCCTAATTGGCCGATTAACTAATTCCAAGCTTGTTCTTCCTTAGAGAATCCATCTCTTTCCTTTTATAGCTGCACTTCTCCTCTTAGATATGTCTCACAAGAATGCTCTTTGGTAGGTCATGGTTCATGAATATCTTCTTCCTTTGCTGCAACAAACGCGTAAGCATAATATTACTCTCATCTTGAAACATCAAAGGTTTCATTCTTGTCCTTGGCTCTCTAACCCGAGCCAACTGATAATCTATGAGATCCGATGTCTGATCAGTTTCTTGATCCCCCTGCATCTTCATCATTACAATCTTCCTGATCTATCAGATCTTCCTCAAGCGTATAATTATTTAACCTTGGGCAGTTCACCTTAAAACCGGTTAGTCCTCAATAGACTTATCAGCACCTGCACCAGAATTCTTCAACGTGTCTTTGTACATGACACTTTCATTGAAGACCACGTTCTTGCTAGTGACTATCTTAGGTGATTCATTATCAAGCATGTATAGTCTGTACCCCTTCACACCCTCAAGATACCCTAAAAGAACGTATTTTACCACTCTTGGCTCAAGCTTACCTTGTTTATCGTGTAGATATGTGACCCAGCCAAATAATCCTCAACATACCATTAATCAATTGGATGTCCCGACCACATCTCCATAGGTGCTTTTCTCAATCACTGTCGATGGTGACCTATTGATAAGATATGCGGCCATACATGTCGCTTCCGCCCAGAAGATCTTGGGCAATCCAGACTGAATCAATAAACAGCGTACCTTATCTATGAGAGTTATGTTCATACATTCTGCTAGCCCATTCTGCCACAGCGTCCCGGCAACTGGCAGATGTATAACAATCCTACTCTTAATGCATAGCTCGCTCAAAATCCTGGTTACAGAACGAAAGACCATAATTCTATCCTCTGCTTCTTGAACTGCCATCCTAGTATGATTCTGTCGTAAGTGACTTCTACGCTTGGAACTTTCTAAAGGCGCTCATGTTTGAACCGGAGGATTTTAAACCTTTGTCCCTCATAGATTTTATCATCAAATAATAGATAAGAAATCTCTTACATCCCAATAGATTCCACCTGAGACAGACCCCTAAGTCTGAATGAAATAGTCTATCACTACCCTGGAGTAGTGTGCCATTCCTACACGAAATTAACTCGAGTGACTTTCCCAGAACATTATTTCTCACATAAAATCAAGCTTACCTAGACTTTTCTTCGCCAAAACAGCCTTGACTTTTTCCAACACATATTAGTCCCGCCATGCTGATATGTCCCATTCTTTTGTGCCAAACCTGCGCAAGACTGTCTTTTTCTTCAACACTAGCATTAAGCTTACCTGCCATTGCATGGCCATCCAAAGAGTATATGCAATTATCCCTTCGTATTCCAGATAAAACAACCTGGGAACCATTAATCACCTTGACTTTGCCCGACTGTAATTTTACGGTAAATCCCTCTTTTTTAAGAGTTCCCAGGCGATATCAAGTTTCTTTTCAATTCATGAATATACCTGACATTGTGTAATACAAAACTTGACCCATCTCTAGTGTATCTCACCTTGCCAATTACCCTACTTGATCTTGCACTCCCTGTTGTCCACCAAGTATACACTGCCCCCATCGCATTCCAGAAAATCAAAAAGTATATCTAACTTGTGTTCATACCACATGACACCCAAGTTAGATATACTTTTTGATTTTCTGGAATGCGATGGGGGCAGTGTATAGTTAGGTGACAAGGGATGTAAGATCGGAGGGTTATAGCATGATGAGGATACAAACTAAAGGATGGGTCAAGTATTAAGTTTTGTGTTTACACAATGTCAGTTATATTCATGAATTGAAAAGAAACTTGATATCGCTGGGAACTCTTAAAAAAGAAGGATTTACCGTAAAATTATAGTCGGGCAAAGTCAAGATGATTAATAGTTCCAGGGTTGTTTTATCTGGAATACAAAGGGATAATTGTGTATACTCTTTGGATGGCCATGCAATGTCAGGTGAGCTTAATGCAAGTGTTAAAGAAAAAGACAGTCTTGCCCAGGTTTGGCACAAAAGACTGGGGTATATCAGCGAGGCGGGACTACATGTGCTGGAAAAGCAATAGCTGTTTGGCAAGAAAAGTCTAGGTAAGCTTGGTTTTTGTAAGAATTATGTTTTGGGAAAGTCACATCGAGTCAGTTTCGGTGTAGGAAGGTACACTACTCAGGGAGTGATAGACTATGTTCATTCAGACTTATGGGGTCCGTCTCAAGTGGAATCATTAGGAGGTAAGAGGTACTTCTTATCTATTGTTGATGATTATTCTAGGAGGGTATGGATTTATATCCTCGGGTTTAAACATGAAGCATTTGGAAAGTTCAGACAGTGGAAGTAGTTAGTAGAGAATCAGACTAGGAGGATGGTTAAGAAGCTGAGGACATATAATGGTCTTGAGTTCTATAACCGGGAGTTTGAGCAGCTATGCATTGAGAGTGGATTGCTATGACTATCGGTCGTTTGCCGGGACGCAAAGCAGAATGGGTAGCAGATGTATGCAAGAACTTCAATGAAAGGATATGATGTTTAATGAATCAGTCTGGATGCCCAACAAAGGACTTTCTAGGCGAAGCGACATGTCCGGATGCATATTTATAATAGGTCACCATCTACAGCGATTGAGAAAAAAGACACCTATGGAGATGTGGTCGGGACATCCAAGTGATTATGAGATGTTGAGGATTTTTGGCCGTGTCGCATATCCAAACGATAAACAAGGTAAGCTCCAGCCGAGAGCGATAAAATGGGTTCTTTTGGGGTATCCTAAGGGTTTGAAGAGGTACAGACTATATAGGCTTGATGATGAATCACTACACTTTTGTTCACTAGCAAGATTGGTCTTTAATGAAAGTGTCATGTACAAAGATCAACGTTGAAGGATTCTGGTGCAGGTGCTGATAAGTCTGTTGAGGAATTACAGGTTGAGGTAGAACTACAGAGGTTAAATAATCATACACCTGAGGAAGATCAGACAGATCAAGATGGCGATGATGAAGATCAGACAGATCAAGGATTCTGGTGCAAATGCTGATAAGATGGCGATGATGAAGATGCAGGGGATCAAAAAACTAACCAAACACCGGATCTCACAGATTATCAGTTGGCTCGAGATAGTATCGGAAGGACTAAGGAAAACGAAAACTTATAAGATTTACGAGATGAGATTAATAATGGCTGCTTACGCGTTTTGTTCTGCAGCATTGGAAGGAAGATACTCATGATAAACGTTGCTCATCACCAAGAGAGCAGTTGCTTGTGAAGTAGTTCTAAGTGGGAGTAGGCGGAAGCTGTTATGAACGAAGAGATGGAGGATTCTCTAAGGAAGAACAAGAACTCAGGAGTTTGGTAGATATCCCAAAATCTGAGGACAAAGTGTGGAGCTACACAATGGTTATTTCAAGATGATAGGAAGGGAATGAAGGTGTTCAAAAGCCTAGATACAAGACAAGGTTGGTGGCTCGTGGATTCACGCGGAGGGCAGGTATTGATTACAATGAAGTATTCTCTCCGGTAATTCAACACACATCTATCTGGGTTATACTTTCATTGACTGCGTATATAGATTATGAGCTGGAGCAGCTTGATGTAAAGACGGTATTTTTACATGGAAATCTTGAAGAAGTGGTCTACACGAGGGAGCCACCGGGATATGAACAAGGTAACATGGTATGTTTGTTAAAGAAATCTCTTTATGGTTTAAAGCAGTCACCTAGGCAATGGTATAGGAGGTTTGATGAGTATATGCTGAGCAACGGGTTCAAGCGTAGCAATTACGACAGCTGCGTATGATTAAGGGAGTTATTGCAACCAGGTGTGTATATCTATCTTTTGTTTTATATAGACGATATGATGATTGTTGTAAGTGCAAGGGGGGGGGGGGGCTTTGAGATTGGGATCTACCAAGTCTTTGCTCAAAAAAGAGTTCGACATGAAGGAGCTTGGGGAAGTAAAGAAGATTCTTGGTATGGAGATCGTTAGGGATCAGAGTCACAAGATTCTAAGGGTGTCACAATCCGGGTACATTTCTAAGATTTTGAATAATTTTAGAATAGACAATGGGAAATCAGTTAAGATGTCATTAGGTGGGCACTTTAAGCTATCGTTGAAGGATTATCCGGTTAGCGATTGTGAAATGTTGAAAGAATGAGTAAGGTGCCGTATGCAAATGTGATTGGGAGCTTAATGCACTTGATGGTGTGTACGAGGCCAGACATATCGTATGCGGTAAGTGTTGTTAGCAGATATTTGGCGAATCCGGGTAAAAATCATTGGGAAGCAGTGAAGTGGATTTTGAAATATTTGCGGGGTACTGCAAATGTGGGTTTGGTGTATGGGACAGATCATGGAAACCATGTGGACGTAACAGGTTTTGTTGATTTAGACTACGCTAAGAATTCAGATAAAGTTAGGTCTATCACTAGTTACACATTTTTAGTACAGGGATGTGTTGTAAGTTGGAAGGCAACGCTACAACACGTGGTGGCTCTTTCAACTACAGAGGCGGAGTATATGGCCTTTACGGAGGCTGTGAACGAAGCTATTTGGCTAAGGGGACTCTTGGAAGAGTTTGGCGTAAAGCTTAACACTGTGGTAGTTAATTGTGATAATCAGGGCGCGATTCACTTATCGCGGAATCATGTTTTGCATGAAAGGACTAAGCACATCAATGTGCGTTATTACTTTATCAGAGAAGTCATGGAAGCAAAGACGGTTAAAGTTCTGAAGGTGGGTACTTAACACAATGCTGCAGATGCCTTGACGAAGGTTGTACCTAGACGGAAGTTACAACACTGCTTGGAGTTGCTGAGTGTTGGTGTAGGCTAATATAAAGCCTAAGGTGGAAATTGTTATGTTTAGTCTTCATATTAGCTTCTAATAAGTCTAGGGGTCTTAGTGTTAAGTTTAAACTTATTATTAGTCAAGTAGTATTAGGATGGGTCATTGGATTTGCTTGTGTCCCAAGCCCAACCCATTCTCTTTTTTGTAACCGACTTAGGGTATTAGTGTCGGTGTTTTATTCCCCCTCATCTCTATATAAGGCGGTGAGGGGGGAGGGCATTGTACACTTCATTATTTCAATCTAATAATTCGGTTAGGGTTATTCTTGTGCTCGTTTCTTTTTCTTTTATGTCATATATATACTGCTGTTGTGGTGTGTGTTCTTCTTTGTGATCGTGTTTATTCCGCGCTTGTTTCCAAGTTGTTGGTTGTTCATTCCTAAACCTCATATCTCTTAAAGTATTAACATTAACTCATACATCATTATGGTTCAGGAATACCAAGAGAGCTAGAAACAATACAGCAATCAGTAAGATGGCCAATACAGGCCTTAATCTTACAGTACGATGTCAGGACTTATAGACTCCCATGTCCCATCAAAAATAAAACAGGTTGATACAATAGGAAAAGAGATCGTATCTATAACGAGTAACAATATTTTATCTTTGCTTGATTCTTGTTAATAAATAAATTAGCGCAATAAAACCCACTTAACAACCCAAGCGAAATGTATGCAGGACTTCAGCAACTCTTATACTTCCGATGTGAAGGTGTCATGTAAAGACCTATTTTCTAAATATAAGAACATAAGTATATCAAGTGAAATGGATTTCTACCTTTTGAACAAGCTATGTTGACCTCATCAGCTAAAATACCCATAGCAGCCCATGAGATGAGAATGAATGTGTAGTGATAAAAGCAAATCACAAACATAAATAAATAGTTCTACACTAGCCCCATTCAATAGCTTGCAATTTGATGATTACGGATCATAAGATATGTGATGTAAGTTATTTTAGAAGAAACTGAACAAATTTATATTAATATCAAAAACAACATCCTGAATCTCAATTCAGGAATCAAACAATCTCTCAAATACACCAGTTTATCTTAATCAACAAGAAATCAAACCAAACCAAGATTACCACGGCTAATCAGTTGTAATTCTATTATCTAACTTGATAATAGTTCTATTACAAACAAGAATTAGGGTTGAATAAAGATATCAACCAAGATCAAATCTAACTGAAACTTAGAGAGAGAAGTAGAATGAAATTTTTAGAGAGAGAAGGTAATTAGGGTTATGAGAAGTCATACCCCTGATATGAGTTTATATACTCAGCTAAGAATCCTTCCTTGACACCTTTGGTCCTTCAACTTTAAGACTTGAATTCCTTGAGCCCAAAGTAACTCAAACTACAATACAACATTGACAGAATTAGTCCTTGAGATATAGGAAAGAATAAGATTACTCTTAACGAAAACATTAAAATAGAAAGGGCTGCACCAGGTATCAAGTAATCCCATTTGATAAAGATATCTCATTTGTGAACAGGAAGAGAATGAATACACCAAAACATTTCCAACACGGTACCTTCTAGAAGATTCTCCATCAAGATTCTCTCCATCCCTATTAGTAAATTTTCTTTTGACCTCTAAATTAAGGTCCTCAATCTTGGAGCAAGGCTCAAAACCCACCTTTTCATTCCTTCCAGTTTCGAGAGAAACTTGAGATGATTAACAAAACAAACACTTTGACATTAACTTTTCTTTGCCAATATACCTAAATTGTGATGGAGCAAGTACTTCTGTGATATCTTGTTGTTCCCTATCTTCAACATCTGCTCTAGTACACAAGTTCTGCAAGGCTTAATAGTAGGACCAATTACAGATATCGAAAAAATCATAAAAAGCCTAGAAAACCTGTGTCCATATAAAAAACAACATTCATTGAACAGCACATAGATAAACATAAGGTGGATTTTAGATGGGATGTTATATATGCACATTCTAAGAAGTGAATGTTGGAATATGGTAGTTGAATCTGCATGTTATACGATTAGAAATACGTGAGCCTATTGGGGGCACACACGTTAAACACGAAGAGTATGTTTTACTTCATGAAATATATTTAAATAGTCGTTAAATTAGTTACTTGTTTAATTAATTTAATCTACATTCTAAATATAGAACCAAGGGACTAAAACCGGACAAAACCCGAACCTCAAGGAGCCCCATGTTTGGCTGACTCCTTGGAAGGTTCCACAAGGGGTGTTTGGTCGGCCTATAGGGAGAGAAAAAGGAAGGGGAGAAGATTTGTTTTAATTATAGAATTTATACTAATCTTATTCTACAAGAATTAGGGTATTAGGGTGCCTATATAAACACACCCTCTATCCCTCATTCTTCATTCATTCAAACCCTAAATCATCTAAAGAATTCTTTTGGTGCTCTCTCCCTCTCCCTAAAACCCAATCGACCGAATCCCTAAACCTTTAGGGTTTTTCGGTTTTCTCACCTAAATCACCGAAACCCTAACTCATTGGGGTTTTCGGTTTTATCCCTAAACCGCGAGTCCTAAATCGCCTTTAGGTTTCTTAGTTTTGCTTGATCTCCTAGCTAGACGATTCAAGATACACTTGGTATTGGTTTGGTGGTTCTTCCTTGGTTGACGAGTACACTTCAAGGATTTTGAGAATTAGGGTTTTGTCATAAACCCTAATTAGGGTTTGCTTTGGTTCGACTTCAAGGGCACACAAAGGGTATGTTTGGTTTGTTTGATTTGACACGTGTTGTTTGATCGTAAAGGTTGGCTAGCAATCAACTTATACTTGGTTGACGTGTTTCTGTGAGCAACTATAGAGGTGGTAATTTAACCACTACGTTTTCAAAATCAAGATCTATATCGTTTATTAAATTTTATCAATAAACAAAATGTTAGTATATTACTTGTTTAATTTGTGTGTTAATATATATGCTAAAACTAGATCCATCCGATGCATACTTGTAGCTAATTGGTTACATAGTTTGTTAAATCCCAACAGTGGCATCACGAGCCAACTCGTATTGGCATTTTGGGTTACACGTTTAGTTTTAATATTCACGCCTAGTTTACACACCTAATGTTAAAACATATGCTTCATCTGCTGCGTTAGTATTTCATTTTTGTTTTACTAGTAAAATATGGCAAAGATTATGCAAATCCTTGCTATAACTAATAAAATATGGTAGATTTAGATCTTGAAAATTATTAATTATTAAAATAGGTTAAAAAGGAATTAAAATTAAATTGTTAATTTAGTAGATTTGTTTCCTTTTTAATTAATAATTATTTTGGTAAGTAAATCACACTATATATCTAAAAGATCTTGATTTTTATTTATGGTAATAAAATCTTTTATTTTGAAAACTAGATCTTTTAAATATTTAGTTTGCTTTTGTTTCCTTATTCCGGCCATAAGACCTACTTAATCACTTTTTACGATGAATGGGGCGATCTAGGCACATAGATGAAAACCTAGTGAGGGTCTTATGGCAATTGGAGAAGACTCGCAAGAGAACTCGTATTTTACATGTTTACTTGTTTACTAATGTCATCTTTAGTTTTAGTATGTTTGATGTGCTTATTTGTTTACTTGATTCCTTGTTTTTCACGCCATAAACAAATCAACAATACTGACAAATGAAGTGAACGATGATGTAACTATGATTAGTAATTACACCCTGAATAATATGTTCAATGTCGCTCTCCGGCTATTTGTTTCAGCCGCGTATCTCTCTCTTTTTTTTGAGAAATTAACATAGACATTAAATTTATGAAACTGATTTCATTGATTTAAATACTAGTCATTCTTGATCTATGGAAGTACGACTCATCCACTAGAACAAACTTTAAGAGAAGTTTGAGGCGGATATTCCTAAAGAATCCAGGTTTTTATTAAGCTTCGCGCTGACCTGTTTCTCCGCTTCTTTGTGCGTTCGATTGGGAGTTACAGAATACCTAAGTGATTCTCTACATTGTCGTATAAAAATTTTTTAATATTTAAAAGTTAACAAAAACAATTTTCTTAACTTGTGCTACAAGAGGTTTTGCATGCTTCTTTGTACACGATTAGCACATATTTTTTTACAAATTGGTGTATTCTCTATGTGAAATTTTAAGTCGATGCCAACCAAACTAAGAATACGTGCGTTTGGTTTGGCTTCTCTAGTCAGACCTCAGGGTCATTCCAACCCATGGTAAAAAAAATTCTCACTGGTTAGACCTCAGGTCAATTTTTGCAAGTTCTTTTTTGGTTGACTTAAATCGGGTTACCTGGTCAGACCTCAGACCCGAGACATAAGATGAGACAAAACATGCACATGACATTACTATATGATTTACTAAAGTCATGTGTCTCATAAATCTAAGAGTTGCATTAACAATGCAATTAATGCTCGTCGCTTACCTCTTGCCCTATTTTTTTATACGCTAGTCAGACCTCTGGTAATAAGTGGGAGGTCAAGTTGGATCTTAGTCTTATTAGTAATTAATTGGGTAGTTAATTCTTTTAATAATTTAATTATCAAAAATACTAAAATTGAACTTTCTATGTTCTGATTAATTGTGTTATTGTAACATAATTCGTAAACAAAAGTTTGTTTTCTCATAGAAGACAAACATAGTCTCCTTTCCTGGTAAGAAGAGTGAGACTTACTCCTATCTCTTCTCATTGGTTGACAAGAATAAGATAGGGTTATAATTGAATTTTTATCAGTTATATTTAAACTTACTTTCAATCTTTCATTACTTTTTTCGGTTCTGAAATCTTTGAAAGATAAATTATTTGTGTAACTAGAGAACATTTTGTCTATAGCTACCAAACAATAACATCTTGCACTTGTCATGATGTATGAGTTTAAACCGCAATGAGTAAATAAAATTGGTAGCAGGTCCTCTAAGTATATTTTCTTGGACTCACATTATTCCTTAAAGTTCGAAATACCCTTATGGCTATGCAGACTGATAAAGGAGGAATTGCATGCTAAAATTCAAGTTAAATGAGAGCATGAATGGCTAGTCCCTCATCTACATAAGTATAACTTCATATACTCTGTTCATTACCTAAGTACATTGCTACTTGTAGGCATTCTAAGAGAGTAGGAAAGTAAATAAATTGCTTTTTGCTTTCTACTGGTGATGCAACACTTACAATGTTGACAAATCCAGTGGGAGCTTTATGTTTTAATATTGAAAAGACATTCATGTAATGTTGTCAAATTCAATGGGAGCTACAAGCTTTATCTCCTTGTTAGTTACCCATATTATTTCTAGCTTGCTTTGAAATAATTCATTACTTTCCGAATATGAACAACCACATGTTTAAAGGAAGATTGCATTTTATTCTATAAGATAACCAGTTGCCTTTCTGTGTGTTCCTTTCTGAAAGTTATCTATAGAATAACAATCCATAATTCCTTATTAAATGTTATGGTTTGAAATCTACTTGTAATATCTATGACACTATCATATTGTTTATACAATCAAGCGCATGTCGTATTGATTGTCTACATTAGATAATGTTGTCCCATACACAAGTGGGAGAAATCTTAAGTGTGTGCAAGGAACAACATATAACAATATGATTATTGGTTTTTTTTTACCGCAAGGTAAGAAAGCTAATAATTCTACTAGGCTTAAAATACCCCCAACACTTTTTCCCAATAAGTGTGGAAATTTTGTTTTGTTTCTTTTGGTCTATTCATTTAACATTGTCAAGATATTGTATTAATCTACTTCAGCACATTGACCACATATTTTAGTCAGTATAATCATGGTTAACTATATAATCATAATTATGAAGTATTAAATTAACTTGAAATTACTATTAAACTCAAGAGTTTGCGTTCATAATTACTTTAGTTAATATAATTATGTTTGCTTGTTAACACATAATTATAAAGTCCTTGAAGTTATCAATTGGAATCCATAAACATAAAGTAAGTAGTTAAAATTGTTGTGTCTTTTTGTTAACACATGAACATGATGTCCATGGGGGGGGGGGGGGGGGAAATTATTCAGTGACTTGTAACGTATACTTGACATGTTCTGTTTTCTTGAAACACATGAACATAGAGTTATTGTACTATTTAAAGAAATATACGTTATAGCATGCACTTGGTTTTATAATACTATGTATTCAACTTGGCTTGACCCAGTTGACAGTATTTGATCCAAAGAGAATTAAGTTATCTAAGGAATTCTGATAGAGTCTCACAATTCCAATACTCATAGAATACCACACTATCATGGTATGTCCAATATGTTGAAACAAACTATATTCGTACTGTTTTCTGATAATTATAATTGCTCTACCTCCAAAATCTATCAAGGTTAGAATTTTGCGTGTGTCATGGATACACTCAATATAGTGTTCAAACTAGAGGTTTCTAAGAATTATCTATTTACCGGATTGGAAGAATCTTAATATGTCTTGATTATAGTTCTGAAAATTAGTTAATATCTTGTGATAGCATTTATTACAGGCTAAGATTGAGAACTTAAATGTGTTTTGTATTGTCCAGTTAGAACAAAATTTATTGTTGCCTTAAACACTTAGTATTTAGAGAATAATCTCTACTTACAAAAGTAAGTGGCTTACAAAAGTAAGTAGGGGCATCTACAAATATTGAAG
The DNA here is from genome assembly GCA_026074375.1 of Tanacetum coccineum. Lineage (NCBI taxonomy): Eukaryota > Viridiplantae > Streptophyta > Magnoliopsida > Asterales > Asteraceae > Tanacetum > Tanacetum coccineum. The sequence goes on along the minus strand of BQNB010005788.1, from coordinate 46,066 downwards.
ATATTCAAGAACAAAATACACAACCTTCTGAATTCACTTGTTGATGTCATACCAAGGCTAAACATGTAAGTGTCAAACCAAGGTATAAAGTAACTCTCATTCATAAATCCATAAGGATGCCTCATTAATGGAGTGATATTTTAATATCAATGCTGAGAAAAATAAGTTAGAGGGTCGTAGTAAACCCGCTAACTAATAAGATGAATTATCACATCTTGAATCTGATAAATATCTTAGAAGTATGAATGAAAAGATGTAGTCCTTAAAAGACAATCAACGTTTTAAGATTGATTGATCTTTCTTCAAACAGTAAAATGTAAGGTTAGAATGAGTTTCTTTTGAAGAAATGCTCATAAGGACAAGATTGTATTCATATTAATGCCTGACTGATGATAAGAGTTTTGATCTTAGTCAAGTAATTGACTATGATTAAATCTTTCTTTTCTACTCGTTTAATTATATAAGATATTAATTGTTACAGGGTTTCCTGGAATATGACATATGGAAAATTAAATATCATAACTCATTCCTTAATTATTACCTTTGCAAGGACGATATGTAATCAAAAGTGGTTATGAGTTTATATTTTCAATATGGCAATTAAGTTTTATAACTCTTTTTTTATAATTACCTTTGCGAGGACGGTGTGTAATCAAAAGGTTATGAGTTTAAAATAATCTTTATAAAGTATACAAGATAATAGAAATCTAAGTGTGGATTGCGATCATGCATCTCGGAGCTGAAATCTTATGTTTATTACATATAATTTTTTGATTTAAAATTAGAATAATCTCCTGGGTACACCTGACTTCAAGTAGGAGCACTGCGGTTTTTCCTTAAAATTCATATGTTGTGTAAACATAATTAAAGCATAATTCCATCTTTAGCTAGTTGTTAATACTTTGAGATTGGAATCCGAATTTCATTTGATGAATTAGGAAATAAAACAAATGAACCTTGGAATAAATGTTTTAGAAATAATACATTGTGGAAATTTAAGTCCAACATAATGCAATACATCATTGAAGCAAGTCTTAAATGATATATTTTACTTGAGATAATTTAATACATGGATGGAGACCTTATGTTTTTAACTAAGGATTCATCATATACATATATTATATTGTGCATGTGATTGGTTGTTACTTTTGTATAAGAGTAAGATGAGCTAACAATAAACAGTATCTAATTGAGAGTGTTTAGATGACTGATAACATAAATATCTAATTGAAAGTGATTTAGATGACTGTTAAAACAAATGTATACGAATTATAAGGCATAGTGTTGTTTGAGTACACATGATGCTAAAGAATAATCAATCCTAGTTAAAGTAGGATCTCATCTTTTATGATAAATCTACTAACTAGATATGCTCAGCTAAGAGCATTATTGCACTACACATCAAAGAATAAGAATACTTTACATTTTAAGAAAATGTAAAGATGACTGTCTGGGATAAGTATGTTGGTGACTTCAAATACCCATTAAAGGTACTGTCACATTTCCATACTATGATACTTGCAATAGTATGCAAATATACATACGACACTCATCATATCATTCAAATTCTTCACAAATTTGTGAATTTGAAACAAGTATTTGAAAATTTTACTTAGATAACTTTTTAGCTGTCTTGTAATGAAAGAGTTGAGAATGTTAGAAATATTGGACTTTAACTTGCTAATTAGTTTCATACATATTTGTTTTTAGTATTTGGATAATTGGGATTGTAAGACAATTTTTACTTTTTGATGAATGAAGATACGTGGTATTTGATATTCATACATATAATAATTGTTATCCTATATTTGCATGTTTAATCCTTGAATGATTTTATCATTCTAAATATGTCCATTTTCGGTTAAAAATATGGGAATATTGTTACATAAGGCAAATATGAGTGTTGGTTATATTCTTTGAATATATGGACTGTTCCCGCCAAACTCATGTATATTCACAAGGGATGCATATTAGATACCCCAACTTTCGTACATTTACTTTTGGATCCTTGTCATGAGTAAAATTTCGAAAATGGTTAAATAAGTCATCCTTAGACTTGAGATACTATTGGGATCTCAGATTTGATGATTACAAAATTACATATGCATAAATGAAGACGAATTAAAAAAACAAGGGATTAATATGACACTTTGGTATTCTACATATGGAATAATTAAAAGCTGGAATATTTCCATGAAGATAAGCATTGAAAAGTAAAAGAATATCAAAGATAAAGGAATGATTTAATTAGTTTTAATTAGCTTCCTAATACAAATTAAGTTAGCTTCCTATGTAAGTTAGGTTTTCTTGTAAACCCTTTATATAAAGGGTATTAGACATCTGGTTTAGTGCATCCAGAATAGTTAGAAACGCAGACTTCTTAATGAGAGTCTAGCAAAAGCGTGTGTGTGTACACGTTTAGTAGTTAGTTAGTTAGCTAATAGATAGTATATTAGCCTCAAGGATCGTGGATCCTTGTTACAGTAGGTAACCATGTTATTCTGATAAAACAATAATGGAGGCTTGAATCTTTAGTATTAAAACCTTGTTTGATAACTTATTGTTCTTTATTATTCCACTGCGTATATAAGTTATCTGTAAAACTAATCCTAGATGGGCTAAACGATTCTTAACATGTGGTATCAGAGCCTCGTGGCTCGTGATATCTAGGATCTTACAAGGTTTTTATTTGTGTCTATTTTTTTAGTTTTCTGTTAAAAGCGAATTTAATGAAACTAGGGTTTTGAAAGAAACCCTAATTCCTAAAAACAGAAAAGATATAGTCTGGTATACACAACAGCAACATAGAAGGTTATGTAAACAAAGTAGCAGCAGGTTGCGTGACATGACATGGGTTTCATGTTTCTGGTTATCAAGGGATTCGTGCTTATCAGAAGTTTGATTATATATGCGAGTTTCTTGGTGATAGTGAGATAGAAGTTGTGACAAGATGAAGCAGCTTATCTGTTCTATTATAAAGATTCTTGTGTTCGATACTTGATCAGGAGAAGATTTATAGGGTTTTCATTGAAAAACAAGTCACCGTTACTGGTCTTATGGTGATGTTGATGCGTGTTCTAAAGGTTAAGAATGGAACATAAGCAGGTATAACAGGTAGTGATGCTGCTGTGAAGTCGTTGGAATGATGTTTCTAATGTCGTGACAAGGAGAAGCAGGTACAGCAGGTATGGTTCATGTGTTTATACTGCTTGTTGGTTAATATTGCTCACAAAGGAACTTAGTACTGCTCATTAATGCTGCTGTCATGGAAAGCGTTTGATGTTGGGTTTGGTTTGTTAGTTCGTATATCTACTTGTTGAACAGCGAACCGAGTAAACCCTAATTTATTTTTAGGGTTTGTGCTTTATTGTCATGGGTTTCGATGGGTATTACTAATGTTACTGGTAAGTAATATTTGCATATGAGCTGCTCGTTTACATTTATGTCACTAATAGCAGTTTATATTGCTAGAAGAATATGTATTGATGAAGAACCTGTGATACAAATGATTAAAACCTTACTAAATTTTATTAAAACCTATGATTTGTGGTTGTCTCAAAGGCGTGCTTAAGTGGTCACAGTCTTTTATTTTTGGTTGAATGATAAGTCGACAATGTCAGAAGTTTATACGGGTTGCGCTATTCTAATGGGCCGATATGTTAACAACAAGATGTTGGGTTGATATTTTACAACAATTACCGGGCTTCATCTCAACAATTTGGGCCGAGTTCCTTATGACATTTGGATTTGGATCGGAATTTATTGGGTGCGAGCTGCTTCGTGTTTGAATTAATAGTGCTGCTTGTATATACGGCTGCTTTGTGAGTTTGTGCTGCCATTGGTATGAAAGTTAATACTGCTTCGTTTTAATTAGTACTGCTAGAGTAGTTTAAATAATTACTACTGCTAGGCTTAATTTTTGTACGTTAGTACTGCCAGAATAGTATTGCTACTGCCAAGTTTGTTTCGTGAGTTAATACTGCTAGCTTTAAAAGCAGTGAGGTTAATACTGTTGGGCTTGATTTTTAGTACTGCTAGAGAACTTTATACTGCTAGCTTTGTCCGATGTTGGACAACAGACGCATTTGGATCTCGGATAGAACTATTGTTCACAATAGTTTATTCTTATTGGATATATGGCTCGTTTTGGATTTATTGAAGAGGTGATTATGAAGACAATTGAATATTGCTTATTTGATGTTGTAGTTGAGTTTTTTGGATGCGTGTTCTTATCATATCTCAAAATGGCTTACAACATTTGGAGGTAACTTGTTCGTGCTTACAACGATGTGACAAAGACTTGTCAAAATCTAGCAAAAGTGTGTGATTTTTCTTATGGTGCTCAAAGCTCACATTTGCTATCACTTTAGTTATGTGTCTCATAGAAGATGAGGATGTTTGTCAAGAGATCGCGATCTACTTATATTTTACAGATTTATTTATGAGTTCGACGTGACGTGGATAGTGCAAGACATAAGACACAAGTTTGGGATATTCTACTTCTTCATCAAATTCGTTATACTCAGTTTTCTTCATCAGTGATCACTACATAGAGCCTACAGAGTTCGAGATTCAAGAGATGGTAAACATATTGGTTTCAGGGGAAGCTTATTGATTAAATGTTTAACCATCTACATGCACCACTTGAGGGGAAGTGTTTACAAGTTGCTTATCTACAGAAGACCCCTATTGGATGATTACAAAAAGGGGAAGAAGACTACAAGAAATATGATTTGCAACTTATTTATGTGTGGTGGCATGTTCAAGAAGATCTTAAGTCAAGGGGAAGCATTGAATATTGTTTCATTCAGGAACTAAGAGAAAAGGATTCATCATTGGTTTTTGAATATGAATTATAAACTTGGAGAAGTGTTATGTTATAAATCGTTTAATGTTATGGTTTGATGTGAAGATGTTGTATCGTTGTGTTCGTTGGTAATCATTCATATAAGGTTACTGATGAAAATAATAGCATGGGTTTTTGGAGAGTTGGTGATCAAAACCCTAATTCATCAAGGAAAAATATACAGGTTATGGATATCACATCATTAGAAGGTTAATTGTTTGCTCATTGATGTTGTGGATGTGTTCTCGTGGTAACATATATGTTGTGTTTGAAGGATTATTTGACATCCAAACCCACAGGTTTTAATGTTAGGTGTTGTTTTTTGTCTGTCGAGGATGGCTGCGTATTCATGGTTATGTTCATAGAGAGCAGGATTTAAAAACTCTAATTCATGAAGTTGAAGATGATAAATGAGCGACAGGTATGTACCGTTATATGGTTTACCGTACGTGTCTATTTTCATATTTTAATGATTAAACGACAGGGAAACAGCAGCAGGATAAGGTTTGAATGCGTAATTTTTGGAAGCGGTTAGGGATATGATTTTATGGACTTCATCATACTTGGGCTGGATCTTTGGATTTTCGTATACAAGTATAGGAGGTTAATACTGGTCATAAATTATTAATTCTGGTTATATACGGGATTAATACTGCATGTTTGCAGGTTTAAGTTGGTGGTTACAAGGTTAATTCTGGTGTGTTGTTTAGTAACAAATCTGCAACAGCCTTGTGATAGACTGCGTGTCACTAAATGATATGGGAGGAAGGAAACATCTTCATTGTGACAGCTTAGTAACAGATTCATGACAGATTATGTGTCGCTAACAGCATCTCAGTGACAGTTCAGTGACAGCTTTGGGACAGAAAAAGTGTTGCTATTTGGTTTGAATGTAATTCTGCTAGCATTACTCAGTTAAGTCTGCTAGGCTTATGGTTAATTCTGCTAGCTTTGTCCGATATGGGACAACACGGACGCATTTGGATCTCGAACAATGATGAAATAATGGTTTGTTTTGGAGAGTATTATGAAGACATTTGATGCAATGGCTTTTTAATCAATTATGTGACAAGGGTAACCTTTTTGTTATGTACAAACAAGGGTTGCAAGTAGATCACCGACTGAGGCAACAGTCACATAAGAGAGGATGATGTTATTGCACTTAGATGATTTTCATTAATAATTATTCTTTGAAAGCCAACTGATTTCGTGATTCAAAGATGGTTAGGCATACTTTCAGGGGAAGCTTATTGTTAATGTTTTAACCTCTACATGTACCACTTAAGGGAAGTGTTCACAAGTTGCTTATCTATAGATGACCCTTATTTAATGATTACAAAAAGGGGAAGAAGACTATATGGTTTGCAGCTTATTTTAAATTGGTGACATGTACAAGAAGATCTTATTTCAAGTGGAAGCTTTGAATATTTTTTCATTCATGAAAGATTGTTTTGTAATATCAAATAGGAGAAGATTGTTGGGATCTCAGATTTGATGATTACAAAATTACATATGCATAAATGAAGACGAATGAAACAACAAAGGGATTAATATGACACTTTGGTATTCTACATATGGAAGAATTAAAAGCTAGAAGATTTCCATGAAGATAAGCATTGAAAAGTAAAAGAATATCAAAGATAAAGGAAGGTTTTAATTAGTTTTAATTAGCTTCCTAATACAAATTAAGTTAGCTTCCTATGTAAGCTAGGTTTTCTTGTAAACTCTCTATATAAAGGGTATTAGACATCTGGTTTAGTGCATCCAGAATAGTTAGAAACGCAGACTTCTCAATGAGAGTCTAGCAAAAGCGTGTGTGTGTACACGTTTAGTAGTTAGTTAGTTAGCTAATAGATAGTATATTAGCCTCAAGGATCGTGGATCCTTGTTACAGTAGGTAACCATGTTATTCTGATCAAATAATAATGGAGGCTTTAATGTTTAGTAGTAAAACCTTGTTTGATAACTTATTGTTCTTTATTATTCCGATGCGTATATATGTTATCTGTAAAACTAATCCTGGATGGGCTAAACGATTCTTAACAGATACAAACAAGTTCTGCATGTGTGGATATCACTTTTTAATTATAAGTCAAACTCTAACCTGGAAATGGTAGTTATAAAGGCTATTCTTAGAAGTGATGTGAAGCAGCATCCACAACACTTGTAGTCAACAAAGAATTTATTCCTCCACTTGATATGTGCAGAATGATACCATGGCGCCTCTCCAAAATTAATCAGATGATTATGTGGCCGCACCTAAAGTGTAATTCAAGATGATTCTTGATTACGTTTCGTAGATCTGAAATAACTTCTATAACGAGAAACTAAATGGTTAAACTATATGGAATGAGTTAGGATCCATATCCATGGTTTAACGGTATCTATAACAAAGGGATGATAATTACATGTAATACATAACCATTAAAAGCTGAGATTGTTCTTAAAACTTTATCTCGAGTATTTTTAATTTATGACAATAAATGTGTTGCTAGACGTTGCTATTATTGGTATAAATGTAAGTCTACTACTCCAACTCCTAAGTGGGAGCTGTTGGAATATGGTAGTTGAATCCGCATGTTATACGATTAGAAATACGTGAGCCTATTAGGGGCACACACGTTAAACACGAAGAGTATGTTTTACTTCGCGGAATATATTTAAATAGTCGTTAAATTAGTTACTTGTTTAATTAATTTAATGGACATTCTAAATATAGAACCAAGGGACTAGATCTGGAGAAAACCTGAACCTCAAGGAGCCCCATGTTTGGCAGACTCCTTGGAAGGTTCTACAAGGGGTGTTTGGCCGGCCTATAGGTAGAGAAAAGGAAGGGGAGAAGATTTGTTTTAATTATAGAATTTATACTAATCTTATCCTACAAGAATTAGGGTGTTGGGGTGCCTATATAAACACACCCTCTATCCCTTATTCTTCATTCATTCAATCCCTAAATCACCTAAAGAATTCTTTTGGTGCTCTCTCCCTCTAATAAAACCCAATCGACCGAATCCCTAAACCTTTAAGGTTTTTTGGTTTTCTCACCCAAATCACCGAAACCCTAACTCATTAGGGTTTTCGGTTTTATCCTTAAACCGCGAGCCCTAAATCGCCTTTAGGGTTCGTGTTTTTGCTTTATATCCTTGCTAGACGATTTAAGATACACTTGGTATTGGTTTGGTGGTTCATCCTTGGTTGACGAATACACTTCAAGGGTTTTGAGAATTAAGGTTTTGTCATAAACCCTAATTAGCGTTTGCTTTGGTTCGACTTCAAGGGCACACAAAGGGTGTGTTTGGTTTGTTTGATTTGACACGTATTGTTTGATCGTGAAGGTTGGCTAGCAATCAACTCATACTTGGTTGACGTGTTTATGTGAGCAACCGTAGAGGTGGTAATTTAACCACTACGTTTTCAAGATCGGTATCTATATCGTTTATTGATTTTTATCAATAAACAAAAGGTTAGTATATTACTTGTTTAATTTGTGTGTTAATCTATATGCTAAAACTAAATCTATCCACTGCGTGCTCGTAGTTAATTGGTTACCTAGTTTGTTAAATCCGAGAATAAAGTACTCTCGAGTCTTGCCAACTAGTATAATGTTTCAATGTAATATGTAATATGTATTTACCTTTTAAAAAGTGATATGCTTCAGGGACGGAGCTATGTTATAGCTTGGGTTGGCCAAGGCCCACCCAAAAGATATGTGTGATACTAATGTCATACGTATATATTTCAAGTTTGTGACGTTTTTTATTCATTTATTTGCTTTTGGCCCACCCAATGATAGAAAAGAATTCCCATCTAAATTGAATTTATACTCTTGATATTGGAATATGTTCTTAAGTACTAAGGTGTTCACAATTAACGTACTTATTTTTTCGAATTTCTTCTTATCGGCCTACCCAAGTTGAAAATTCTGTCTTCGTCACTAATATGCTTAGAATCTTGATAAATGATAATGTTGCACAGGTCTTGAATCCTTATTTCCAGGATCGAATATGATCAAACAAGCATCATGTGTAATCACCATTCAAGAATACAATAAAAGAAACAAGGAAGATTGGGTTGAACCCTTTATACAAATCTGATATATAAACTAAAAAGGGTTGAGTTTTGATTTACAGGATCCTACCTATATATACATATTGAATCGGTGTGTTTTTGTGAATGGTTGTGATGGTTTACACAAGCCAAACGACACATCGGTTCACTAAAATAACCGTATGGTAACCTACAAATTTTGTTTAGTTTTGTGGCTATTGACCGGCATACATACATTGTGCAGACTTTTACTAAAACATGCTGGCATAATTTATCTAACTATAACATGCTAACTTAACAACAGATAAGGATTATAATTTCCAACATATTCCCGCCCTAATCTATTAATCATTGTTCTTCAAGTCTTTCATATCTTGAAGCCCTTCTTGTTCATACTTCTTATAAACTTGATGTCTCTATGTCTTCTAACAATTACAGGTGCAGCTTCACTGATCTCTCGATCACCACAGTGACTTTTGGGCAGGTTACTCTTAACCCTCTTCTACAAATCTTGTAGGAATCTTTGAACAAAAACTTGTTCGAATGGCACCCTGGTAGTGTTCTTCTCTTGACAGATTCGTCTTCTTCTTGGTTAACCACCGGTTTCGTGTTGTAACCGTCTCTAATCTTTCTTCTTCAATTGGCATCCATGTTTGCGTCTCCTTTAAAGAAAAAACGCGGGTTTGAATCTTGAATGATGGTTGAACATGAAATTGTTTGTGATTGTTTGATCCCTCGACTCGCTCTATGACCACATATTGCAACAGGCTTGAATCCTTATTTCCAGATCGATATATCAAACCCTCATCATGTTAATCACACCATTCAAGATTACAATATAAGAAACAAGGAAGATTTGGTTGAACCCTTGTATAGCAAATCTGATATTATAAATTGAAAAAGTTGAGTTTTGATTACAGGATCCTACCTATATATACATATTGATCGGTGTGTTTTTTGTGATTGGTTTGTGGAGGATTACACAAGCCAAACGACCCATCTGTTTACACTAAAATAACCGTAATGTACCTACAAATGGTTGGGTCAGTTGTTGCTTTTGACCCATACTACATTGTGCAGACTTTTACTTAAACATGCTGCAGAAATTTAGTCTTAAACATAACAAGGGTCTTTAACTTAACAAAGATTAATGGATTATAATTTCCAACATATAAGACTATGTGGCGTTGTCAAAATAGACGTTTGGTTATACTATTGCCATCCTTTCGGTATAACCTGCTGAACATTCTTGGTTATAGCACAAAGAAATTTTCTTGTTGGGGGTAAAGATGCACCAATTATATACTTGGATACCAATTTACAGTCAAATGAGTTAAGAACTGAGTACAACACATTCGTTCATAATCTTTTTGAGCACGTGCTCACAAGACCCACTGGAGAGACGTAAGAGCGGTAACACTAGACCATTATTAACCAACCCTAGAAATAGGAAAGGTGACAGATACGTACTTGACTATTTGCATGTGCTAGAATGAACACATGCACATGACGAGGTGAAAAACAATCAAAGATACTATTCTCAAATTGATGTGGATCATTCCTAGGCCAAACTAGTTTAATAAACTTGAATCCATCCAAGAGTATGGTATGAGTTTGATCAAAGAAAACTCTGGTTTACCAATGAGAAAATTAAAATTTCCGTGATCTCGATACATTTGGCTCGCCTTCGGCCTTCACAACCAAAACTGACTTGCTAACGTGCAACCAAAACAACATAGTGATAATATCTTTTCTGTCTAAAGCAAGTTGCTTATGTGCAAACAAAACATCACAGCAATAAGAGAAACAACACAGAAATAATAATCTAATCTAATCCATAGATATTGAATGATACTTAAACGAGCTTCTGAGCATGAGTACTTCTATGTTTAATAAACAAATGAACGACATCAATTTATCTTAACATTCAGAGCGAAGTTGAGAATTCATAACAGAACTTCAAGCGAAAAACCATTACCTCCAACAGACGAACATGAAAAACAGATTGATTTCCCGCATCCTTTGTCAACACAAGAAGCTTCTGATGCATAAGCATGTCTTCAACTCTATCCAAGTTGATATCCTGTACATAACTGATCCATTAAGTGTGTTAGAACCAACACATTTCGAATCAAAACAAAGATTACAAGTTTCCTACATATAACCGCAGCATGCATCATAAATCTCAAAATAAGTATGATAAAGTTTTAAAAAATACTAAAGCGTCCAATACGTTCACAATATCATAGAAAAAAACAATCTTAAAGGAACCTTCCAACAAAAATAATGATTACTTATGAATAAATAACTGTAGTGTTTGATAACAACTTAAAGTGTCTTAATTGAAAATTAGAAAAGTTAAGTAAGTCACCAAATGGAAGTTTGTTTATTGCTTAAAATCAAAATATGACCTTCTAGAAAAAGTTAAAGAATGAGGGTCTCCAAATTAAGTCCACCATTTTTATCTTAATTTTACATATTTACCCTCCCAGTTCAAGCAATATTTTTTGTTTAATAATTATTTCATATAAAATGGTACAATAGTATTTTTCTTAAATTCAAACACTTTATTCAGCACCCAAAACAACACTACAAGAAAAAGTGTCTTTAGTGATGAAAATTCAGTGATGACTTTTTATTTGGTCACTATTTTGACAATTTATATTTTTGTTTTATAAGAGTGACGAGATTATTGGTCACTAATTTGGTATAGTAAAAATTATTGACCAAAATTTGTGGTCATAGAAATATGTAAAATAATTACTCTTTAACTCATAATATTATGTTGATAAACTTTCATAATAAGTAAAAAAATGTTTGTCAAAATATAAATAGACATATTTGATATTGTAGAACATCTAATTATTTTTTTCAAAATCTATTCTTTGGCTTATTGGGCCTGTTAAAAAAATATAACTATGATAAAGCCCAAGTCAATAAAAACATTATAGGCCTCATCATAATAATTTTAAACCCAAATACTTCATAAATTCAAAAGACGTAGATCATTTCGGATCGACCCTAAAGATATCAATCAAACAGTACTTCTACATCTGCTCCTCATTCATCACTTAAAAAATCCCTTTATTCACTTCAAAAAAATGCATCGGCTCTTCTTCATAAGTTTGGATTCGTTTCTCATTTGTTGATTATGATTTCAGCACCTCTTTGATTCGTTCATCAGGTTTCAATTCATCGCTTATTTTTTTTATTCGTGGTTGATTTCATTTTTTGATTCGCTTATTTGTGTTAATTTATGGATTTGATTATTATTTTGAAATCATGAATACATCGATTATTGAATTCGAGTCATTATTTTGACCTAATTTAGGTGCGATTTTAATTTATTTGCGCAATTGGTGTTAATTACTTTGACCTAATTTGTGTTAATATGTTTTTAATTAATTTGACCTAATTTGTGTTAATATGTTTGTTATACATTTGTTGATTATTTAAATTGTGTGATTGATTGTTGATTATCTGATGTGATAATGTGTTTAGGACACTATTTGATGTGATATTTTTGTATAATTTAAAACAAGTCCCGAAATTTGCTGTTTGGGTTGGATGTTCTTTATATTTTTGTACAATTTCAAATAGCCGTTAAATTTGTTGCTACGCTCAAGTCTAATGGCTGATTTTGCTGCCTGCTTTGAGTTGTAGTTTGGGTTGGATGTTTTCTATATGGGTTAAAATACTTTTATATACCCAAATTAAGCTCATAAGTGATAATTAGCAATTGGAACATTTGATGTTGAATTGTTGGTTTAAATATTTTTATAAAATTTATAAAAATATCTGTTATTTATTTTGTGAACCGGTTACGCCTTGTTTGAAATAGAAAAGAAAAAATGGATTTCAACTCGAATATTCGCGTTTTCAACAAACGCTTTTAATTAAATTGCTAAGTATTTTATTAAATATTTTTATTTAATAAAACGTGATAATTAAATATAATTTAATTATTTTCTCGTTTCTAAATCTTGCTAGGGCATTTCAGTCACCTTCTGACTGTTTTTGGGTCTCGGTCAAAACTAAAAAGTCGTCAGGAATATCGTTTTACATCAAATTGCTTTAGAGTCCGAATAATGAAAACGTGATTTAGCTGCTCGTTTTTTGATAAATCAACCTTGGAATAACATATATCTCCTTTAAATATGTTCCGAAAAATTACCGGTTACGCGATAATCGCTTTTATGTGAAAATAAAAGACCAAAAGTCAAAAAGTCAAGTCAGACCCTAAAAGTCAAAGGGTAAAATCGTCATTCAAAATTTCGAAATTTCTCGGATGTTACACCCTTAAAGTGAATCGGCTTGTTTTAAACTGCAGTTGAGGTACATTCGTTTATATCATAATACCAAACAACCCCCTTGATAATAAAACATCATTATATGTTATATTTACGAATGTATATTCTATTATTTAATTGTTAGATAGTTTTGTTTCTATCTCCTACAATTGCAGCTTGTTTTCTTCATGTTACTATCTGTTCCTAAAATATACATATAGTATGGCAGATATGTTACTATTTGTTCCTAAAACATATGAAATGCAATCCCGGACATTGTAGGCTCACTTTGTTCATAATTAGAATGATCGTCGTCATAATTATCGTTCTTGTCTGTCACAAACATATGAATCTGCTGCAACTAATCGGTCTGCTTATGAATCTGTTTCAAGTGGAAGTAAAGTGTCTGTTGCATCTATATGGTTTAATGGTTTATAGTGATCTACTATCCGATGTATATGTTTATGTATGCTTTTTAGCTGCATAGGAAACAAGTCTATGAAAACTAACTACATTGGTCCATAGCTGCGTAGGAAACAATTAAGTCTATAAATGTGTGTGATAGTAAAGAATGCGTCATGTGTATATAATCTCATAAAGTTGCTAACAGTTTTTTTACTTCTAGGAAAATTCAAACTATGATAAAACATGTGACAAGATGGAACATGCTATGCAAACACAACTAGCGAGTCAACATAAGAACAAGCAGTACATATTACACATTCATTTCAGACAATATCCATTAAAAGACGCGACAATGATGCTTCCCCCAGATGGTGTACAAACTCGTGATTAGGTAACTTTGTGTGAGAGGTTTGCAAGTGAAGCATTTCATGTTATAAGCTCACTTTTTTTCTTCTTCGATGTACATAACATTCTGCTGATATAGAATACATATTTCAAATTATAATACTGTCTAAACTTGTAACTTCACAGAAGATAAGCGCTAAAAACAAGATTAACAGATCTTTCAACAAAGTTCCACCTGTAGTTGGCAGCCTTTTGGTTGCGAGAAGAGTTGATACGGTGAGTCAATTTTATGAATAATTAGTATATTCATTTCTTATTTTGTCTTGGAATTGTATTATGATATTTGTATAAAACAGAAAAAGAGAAAAGGGAAAGAAGTAACAGAAAAGGGAAAAAAGTAGATAAGAAGTTTACATAAGCATCTATATATTAGTAGGGGGTGTTTGGGATTGCTTGTTTTAACTTTAATGCTTTGAAAAATTATAGGTACTAGGTACGAACCTGTCTGAGTTTTTATTTAAGTATAATTTCTAGTGAAATTAGCTTACAAGCACTTTATCTAAACACTCAACATTGTTGATAAGCACTTTAAGGGCCAGTGGATTCCTTACATTTGCTTGATCTCTTCTACCCACAATAGAATCATCGCTTCCACCCCTGTAGGCAGTCTTTCTTCCATTTGTTTCATAGGAGAGTTTCATATCAGTTCTGTGCCCCTAAGAGGTACGTTGGAGAACTAGTGAATTTGTAATCGTCTCTGTAGTACTTACTTTTTCTTTTCTTTGTTTTATCTTTTCTCTGGTTACAGATATTTCAAAGGTCCAGAACTCCTTGTTGATTTGCAAGATTATGATTACTCATTAGACTTATGGAGCCTTGGTTGTTTGTTTGTTGGAATGGTGATTACGTTTTCCCTATCTTTAATTTTTTACGTTTGATGAATTTTATCTGAGTTCAATATTTATTGATTAGTTCTATACATGGTGTCTTTTTCTTTATCAACTGCCTAAATTTGCAATCAAATTACTAAATCAGTGATGGTTTCTGTTTAAGTTACTATAAGAAACTTATGCTTGTATGCTAGCTTTATGAGCTTCATACGTAAATCTCACAAGCTATGTTAACGTCGATGATCATTTTAATCCTAATTTTGAAATGGTGATTGTGTTGTACAGGTTTTTCGCAAGGAACCTTTTTTCTACGGACAAGACAATTATGATCAGTTTGGTCAAGATTTCCAAGGTATGTGCACGTTTCAGACAGTGTATCTATCTTAGAAAAGGGAAAGAGAAACATGCAAAGAATGAGTGTTTGTGTGTGTGTGTGTATGTGTGTTTGTATTCTCATTTTGGTTTACTATATGGTACAATAACAACAAGAGTAAAAAAGTTATGATGCTAATAGTCTCAATGTTTAAATCTGTAAGAGTAAAAAGTTATGATGCAGTCTCTAGCTTTGGTATAAAGTTTTATCATGGAATCTAACAGATGTTTTGCACACTTTGCTATTGTTAGATAGGTGTTAGGGACAGACGAACTAAATACTTATCTAAAGAGTTATCGCTTAGAGCTAGATCCATATCTAGTTGCTCTTGTTGGAAGGTTGGTGACATAATCTAATCATCTCAGCTAATAGAAGCTTAAGTCTGGTCTTCTGTTAACTATATTGTATTTTTCCTATCGATGTATGTAGACATAGCAGGAACCATGGACAAAGTTCATTAATTCTGATAACCAGCATTTGGCTGTTCCTGAGGTAAAAAACATTTTCTTTACAAAGTATATATTCAACTATCGTCCGTTCCATTTTGTGCTTGTGTGTCTTATGTTTGCGCTTTTTTGTGGAGTGTAGGCATTTGATTTCCTTTACAAGTTGCTTCGGTATGATCATCAAGAAAGTCCCACTACTAAAGAAGCAATGGTAATTATCTTTTCTTCTTCCTTTGCACACTCGTAACAAATCATTTTAGCAGTTTGATAGACCATTATTGTTCATACATAAATACACTTCAAATAACGAACAACAATATAGATTTTTAGTTAAATGCTAGCGTAAACAAGCAACTTGGAATATTTTTCTTCACAAAATGATTTACTTTAACATACCGAGCATTAGGTTAATAAGAAGCGTGTTCAGGGTTAATAAGATAATGCATAATGCAGGCACATCCATACTTTTACGCAATAGAAATGCGGAAAGCAGCAGAACCCGTGCATAGTGGGATAGAAGAATAAGAAGCAATTAGTACCTCTCAAGGAGGAACCTGAAGAATTTGCAAGAAAGAAATGAGAGTTTCACCATATGTGCTTTTCCAACAAGGTATTGCAGGCAAGTTATCGTTTTCTATTTCGTACATTGAGGGCAGTAACAACATATAGTGCATGGTGTATCCACAAGATTAAGAGATTGTGTTTTTAAGAAGGTTGTCTTTATTCATGTTCGATGTTGTATTTCTTTAATAACATTGTAGGCAAATGGATGCAATTGTTGGTATGTTATGGGTATTGATTATATTTTTTTGTTTGGATTAATTTGCGTTATAAGAACTTTAGTTTTCCGTTTTACTAAAAGGAAAAGGGTGTCAAGAACCCGGGTATTTTCTGGTTGTCAGCAACTTGTAGATGGTGACGACTTTTTGGTCACCAATCAACCAAATTAGTGACCACCATTTGGTCTCTGACAGATCAGTGACAAGGATATTTGGTCACCGAAGGTTTGATGATGTATTTACCCCATCCAATCAGTGATGACCTTTTGGTCACTATCTGGTGACGAAACTGCTTTTGGTCTCTAATTGTAATTAGTGACGGACCTTTAGTGACCACTGGTGACCATCTATATTTGGTCACTAATCACGTTTGGTGACGAAATTAGTATTGTTTGTGACGAAAATTTCTCGTCACTATTAACACTTTTTCTTGTAGTGCAAACAGATATGTTTATTTACAAACAAACAAAATATATCTAGACAATCACTTTAATTTCACAGGACTTAATAAAAAACAAACAAACAGGCCCTAAGCGTTGAAACCCAACCACCCTTAAAGTTTATATACCCAATTCTATCCTCTTATACCTAGAATACTACTTGATAAACATTAACTTACTAAATATGTACACTAACAATACTTAACTTCACCTTACCACACCTTTCACATAATCAATTAATTCGTCACCAAAATAGATTTTAATCCAGCTTCAAACAAAAAAAAGTAACGAATATGAAAAGTAACACACACTCGGCATTTTATCACCAAAAGTATGAAAATCCCTATCTCTAGAAACTATAACCATACTATATGTCTATAACATACTTATATGATAAATATTCATCTCCAGAAATAGATTAAAATTCTCACGAAAAATAGAAAGTGCAGATTATGAATAAAAACACGCACTCAAGTAAAAACGCGTCACGCTAACGCCCGAATGCAACCTAGTTAATATAGGTCGAATCAGTATTCAAGTACGTTGTCTAACAACAACCGTATATTAATCCTATATAGTTATCATCGTACTATCGTTCGGGCTATCATATTTTAAGAGGTCATGACATGACGTACGAGGAGTTAGGACACTTTAAATCGTAAATCCAACAACTCGTCAATACGCCATCCGAAGAAGCCTCATTATGAAATTCCCTAGTAATATAGCACTTCGATAACTAATAACATAATATAATATATATATATATATCACCATCTATTTGTTTAAGTGAAATCGTCATTATAAAGTAAAAACGTATATAATTACGCCTTTAGTAAAAATGACATAACTTTGTCGTTTTAAGCCCGTTTCTCGCGTTTTACGCACACGCTTTCGTATTTTAAGACGATGATCATAAAAAATCACATTTTAGGTTTTTGAGATTCTGTGATAAATAGTGTTTTTACTGTTCACAAACAGCTTATAAATCTATTGTTATACTCTTTTAATTAACGTAGAAAAACACGTTTTGTCGTATCTTAATTCGTTATAGCTCCGTTTTTAGTGATTCTTTCAAGCACGTTCTCGTAATTAAAGTTTTATCTATTATTGATGTTTACAAAGGTAGAAAGTTTCTGCATGATTAGTAACTTTTTATAAAATTTGTTTTATAAAGTATTTAGCGTTCGTAAAACTCGTAAAATAGGCATATCTCCCTTCGTTATATATCGATTTTTGATTTCTTATCATTAGGAATCTCATGAGATGTAATATCTTTATAAAACATACATATGGGTGCTTCAAAATCGAACCAAACAAAAGTTTGAGGTTTTGTGATTTAGGACATGTTTTTAAGCATGATTTTTATACATTAGATTTCGACACTTAGTTACAACTACTTTTCATCAATTATATTCTTATGTCCTACATATTTAATTTCATTAGTTCATTTACTTTGCTCATGTGGAGTCAGATACATGATTAAACATGTTATTATACCATTTTCACTTTCGTAATTCATAAGCTTAACTTTTAGAAACCTTATTTTGCACTTAAAATGTTTTTACTTAAACAACATGTGAACACACTTATACATCCCTTTTAACATATATTATCATCCATATGACATGTAAATAAGTGTACAAACAATGATCATAAGTAAATATTCATTTTACATATTTAAAAGTACCCTAAATGGTGATTTAGTAAATTCACATTATGATATACATAATAATCTTAATTATGAAAATGATTAGCCTTTATATTTAAACTTGTGTGGATGAGTGAGAAAAGAAAAACCAATATTCACACCCTTGTGATTAGATTCAAAACCAAAGCTTACAAGCTTATAAACCCTAGATTAGGTTTGAAACCCTAATCTTTCCTTTTCTTCCTTAATACTTGCAAATGATGAACCAATGCTTGCAAACACCTTAGTATGCCTTAGGATTGATGTGTAAAGGGTTGTATGGATTGTAGAAAAATTTTGTATGGTTTGATTATATGAGCTTATAATGCCGTGAGCTATAAGAGAGACAAAGAAAGAGTTTTGGTGATTTATGTTAAGTGTTTAAGAAAGGAAGAGTGCATGCATGCTATATATAGTCAAAATATCTAACTAACCTAACCATGGTTACTTTCTAACCCTTGCACAAGGTTAGTTTGCCAAGTGGTTCATGGTGTAAGAGATGGTTCCCTATGATCTTTATAATATCTAGATTTTTAGCAAGTTGATAAGTCTTGGTCATAACTTGAAAATTTCGGCCACATATACATATATGTGATGTTATATTTATTATTTTGGGTATTGGGTGTAATCGTGGGTATTCGTTTAAGCGTAGTTAGGTTTTGGTGCTTCCGGGAATGCCGAAACGCGTTTTATTGCGAAACGTAAGCATTTTACGTAGCCAATAAAAATAAGATGAACAAAGTCATTAATTATCCTTATAATAATCATATAACACTTGCTTGATGTAAACATTTAATCGTTTAATGCCCGTTTACATTGAATGATCATTTTTAGTTTACGCGATTTAACTTAACGTTTACGGTTTAAGAATAAACGCGTAAAACCCTAAAAATAAATTGTGAATTACATAATGTCATACAATGACCTAAAACACGAGGTGTTATAGATAATGCCTTTGCTAAATTTAACACTATTATTACTAGTCTAAAAGCACTTGATGAAAGTTTTTCTAGCAAGAATTGTGTTAGGGAATTTCTTAGGGCACTACATCTAAAATGGCACGCGAAAGTCACGGCGATTGAAGAATCAAAGAATCTAACAACCTTATCTCTTGACGAACTGGCTTCACTCATATTTGCTTGACTTCGCGATCCATGACTTCCACAGGCTCTTCAACAAAATGAAGCTTGTCATTCACTTGGAGTCCTTCCAACGGAACGACTAATGGATCGTCAGAATAGCACTTCTTCAAGTTGGATACATGAAACGTATTGTGGACCCTACTCAGCTCTTGAGGAAACTCAAGATTGTATGCCAACCGGCTCCAACCTTTTTTAACACTTTGAAAGGTCCGACATATCTGGCAGAGAGAGTTTAACTTCCCCCGTTTGCCAAAACGTACGACCCCTTTCCAAGGCGAAACCTTTAGCATAACTTTATCTCCAACTTGAAACTCCATCGGTTTACGCTTTAAATCGGCGTAGCTCTTTTGTCGATGACGCGAGCGTTTGATTACTTTCGTTTTACATCGGGATGATCCTCTCGTTGTTTCTTGCACTTAATTCGGGACCAGTGAGTTGAAACTTGTCCAAACCTCGGCCAAACCACGGGAGTGTAACGAACACTTTCGGACCATAAAGTGCTTAAACAGTGCAGCCTTAATACTAGCATGATACTGTTATTGTATGAAAACTCGGACTATGGCAATGTTTAACCCAAACATTTCCAAAGTCGATTTTACGCAAAAGCATTGTTGCTTATCCTCGAGTTTGGATGGTTCTCTCGCTTTGTCCGTCGGTTTGCGGATGATATGCAGTACTCATATCTAAACTTGTACCCAAAGTCTTCTGAAGTGACCTCCAGAAATTTGATGCGAACCGAGGGTCACGGTCACTGTTAATTGAGAACAGGTATTCTATGCTTCGTGATTACCTCCTTTAGTTACATTCTTGCCAGTTTATCTTAGGATCTGTTTCCCCTCATTGGCGTAAAAAAAATGGCAGACTTTGTAAGTGCGGTCAAACGATCACCCAAAATAGTGTCTATCCTTGTGTCGGACTTAGGAAGCTTCGTGATAAAATCCATTGTGATGTTGTCCCACTTCCATTGAGGTATCTCGGGTTGTACTAACAAACCTGATGGTCTCTGATGTTCAGCCTTGACCTTAGCACATGTCAAATACTTGCTAACATAGGTGGCGATGTTAGCTTTCATATTGAGCCACCAATATAGTTTCTTCATATCCCGGTACATCTTGTCAGAACCCGGATGAATAGAGTATTTAGATTTATGGGATTCGTGCATGATCACAGTCCTTAAGTCGCCATAACATGGTAACCAACTCCTGCCATTTAAGAACATAGTTCCATCCGTACGTGGTTCCAACTTTTCCGTTTATAAGTTTCTCCGGATCTTTTGAATTCTCAACAATATACCCCCAACATCCTCCTTCTTGATGTTTTCCGGCTTTCGTGTGCCTTCAAGTCTGGAGCTTCTCAGGATTGGTTTAGGAAGGCCATCGCCAATAGTATGCACTATGGGTCCGTAAACTTTGTGGTTCTAGTTACCTTCCTGCTAAGAGAATCAGCAAAAACATGCGCTTCCCTGGGTGATAACGAATTTCGCATTCGTAATCACTTGCAACTCTACAGCGACGTTGCCTCTTATTTTAATTCCTTCTGATCAGAATGTGTTGTAAATTTTGTGATAGAGTGAACACCGTGCATTAGTTGACCGTACAGATAGTGCCTCCAAATTTTCTAGAGGAAAAACTACTGCCCCAAGTTCTAAAATCATGAGTCGTATAGTTCTTTTCAGGAATTTTTAACTGAGTGATGCAAAAGAAATCATCCTTTTCTCTTTGCTCAAACACAGTGCCCAAACCCTTCTGTGACGTGCATCGCTGTTATGCGATGCCAAACATCTTCGCTTCCCTCAGGTAAGGCCAGGATTGGATTGCTCCTGCAAGCTTCTGCTTCACACAGTTGAAAAGATCGCTTCTTGTTTATTGCCCCAATTCAAATTGACACCTTTCTGGGTTAGTTTGGTCATTGTTTCTTGGGGATCTTTGAAACCCTTCGATGAATCTTCTATAATAGCCGCAAGGCACTAAAATTGGCGAATCTCCGTGGTGGTTTTAGGAGTAGCCCAATCTTTGATAGATTCAATCTTGGCAGGGTCCAACGTAAATACCTCGGACAGTCAATCACGTGACGAGGAATTATACACTAGAAATCCAGAAGTCACACTTGGAGACTTGGCGTCAATTCTTCCTTTTTAAGCAATTTCAAGATCTTGCCTAAGTTGTTATTCATGTTCCTTCTTACTTTTCGGACGTAGACAAATGTCATCGAGAAGACATTACCAAACTTTCCAGATACGGTTTACAACCCGGTTTCATAAGGTCCGATTGAACTTGGACGGGTGCATTAGTCAAACCAAAAGACATGACTTGGAATTCATAGTGACCGTATCGAGTCCTGAATGCAGTCTTGGGAATGTCTTCTTCTCGAACCCTCAACTGGTGATACCCTGACCTCAGATCGATCTTTGAATAAATACTCGACCCTTGCAGCTGGTCGAATAGGTCATCGATCCTTGGGAGTGGGTAGCGGTTCTTCACTGTCAGTTTGTTCAATTCCTTGTAATCGATGCACATCCGAAAAGACCCATCTTTCTTCTTTACAAACAGAACTGGAGCTCCCTAGGGTGAGGAACTTGGTCTTATTAATGCCTATGTCCGTAAGAGTTCGGTAGTTGCTACGCTTGTTCCTTAATTTCGGACGGTCGGCATTATTTATGATGCTCGGGCTACAGGTGTAGCACCCGGTACCAAATTGATTCGAAACTCCACTTGTCGAGTGGGTGGTATACCTGGCAAGTCCTCAGGAAAGACTTCAGGAAATTCTTGAACAACTGGTACATCTTCAAGTCGTTTCTCCTTTGACTTGTCTTCGTCTTTGGTTGCGGTGATATTTGCTAAGAATACAATTGACATCCCTCGTTAAATATCTTGAGCCTTAGCACACGTGATGATGTTTTAATCGGTGGTCCGTGTTTATTGCTGCTTATATAGTCACCACGACTTAACGATTAAAAATCGTTCTATCCAAAATGGAATACGAACGTACTTTTCCGCCAGACCAAATAACGGGCATGGTCTTTGCAACCAATCATACCTATTATCACGTCCAAAAATACATAGTTTACGGATTAGGTCTATGTTGAAAGGATGATTTAAGAGGTTTAACGTACAACCCCGGATAATAGTGTTTAACCCAACTATTCGCCCGTCGGCTAGTTCGACATTATAATCATGATCTAATGCAGTCGGAGTGATAACAATTCGAGAGCTAAATGCAGTAGATACAAAACTCCTATCGGCACCGGTATCAAATAAAATAGATGCATATCGGTTGTTTAGGAGAAACGTACCCGTGACGACATTGTTGTCCGGGTTTGCCCCTGCATTGCCCACGGCATACACCTTTGCCTGAGCCTTGGCATTTCCAGCCTGATTACCCCGGTTGTTGTTGTTCTTCAATTTTGGGCAATCCTTCTTGAAATGCCCTTGAGCACCACATTCAAAACAAGCCCTCTGATTAGCCCCAGTGTTGACATTTGGGGGACTCCTGCAGTCACGACCTAAATGACCAAATCGGTTGCACTTGCTGCATTTGGGAGCACAAGGACCCTCATGGTGATAGTTACATTTGGAACACAGAGGTTTAGGCCCTCCGTATGGTTTCCTATCACCATTTCCTGCGGCATAAGCTCTTCCAGTGTTTTGTCTCTTGTTTGGTTGCTGATTCTGGTTGTTCCTGGCAGTGTCATCAGACTTTCTTTTGTGTCCCTGACGTTAAGCCTCAATGTGTTCTTTTATGTACCAGGATTTAAGTGTGCGAACTCAATGGCATCCTGCATAGTTTTTGGCTTAATCGCCATCACACTGCCATGGATCGTGTCGGGCAAGCCACCGATATATTTCTCAACTTGGTCTATTTCTTCCGGAAACATCCGATCGCACATTAGTGCTAGTTCTTGAAAACTTTGGCTATAAGCTACCTCACGTTACCCTATCCTTCAAATTCCACATTTCGAACTCCAGTTTTTATTTCGCCCCTTGGCTGTTATTTGTCTGTCACTTCTTTTTCAGTGTCCTCCCATGGCATTGCGATGGGCCGCTTTAGGAAGTAGTGTTTCTTAACATGGGAGTTACACCTGTAAGAGCAATTTCCTTGCAGGGTACACGTGCAAATTTGATGGTTGCTTTGTACAGTTGGCTTATGCTGTAACAGACGCCATCTTTTCAAACCAACTGAGTGAGTCCAACCAAACTCCTTTTGTTGCCTTTTGAAGTTCAAGGGTTGGCATAATTAGGAAGTCTGGGTAGGTGCATTCTCGAGCAACGTGCCACAGGGCCTTGTTTTGGCACCCGTTCCTGAAGTTTGGCTATCATCAGCCTTTTTGGGTTGCATCACGTGCTGCCGTTGCAGCACTGTTGTTTCGCCTTCGTTTAATTCATTGCCTGATTTTAGGCGTTGGTGACAGATGTAGTTGGGATGAGTGTTTGTGACTGGTGTTGGTGTTGCTTTTGGGTTCTTATCCTCGTGGGTCTTCTCTTGTGCCATTTTCTTTAAATCACAAGAAAAAAATAATTACTCGTTAGTTTTCATAAATCATAACTATGCATAATATATGCACATTAAATAAAACAAGATCACATCTACACAGTGATTAAATGTACATACTGTTATTGAAATTAATCGTGGTATAACCAATCGACATTCATTTTATTATTAAATTCGAGTTCATAGATAGTAATCCATCCATTTCATATATAACTTCGGAAAAACATAACATGTTCGGTTAAGATACAAGTGATTACTACACTTAGGTTACGAGCCAAAAGAAACAACTAAAGGGCCATGCTAGCAGGGACTATACCCGTAATACTTAGTATGCTATACAAGTTAGATAATACTTGAACAAAAGGCCTCATACCTAGTAGCTAAACAACAAAAGATCTATACAGTCTGCTAGCTTGAATAACGCACTAATACTTAACAGCTGCATAACATAGCTATAAACATTAACAAATCTAGGCACTGCTACCAGGCCTCTCCTGTGCTTAGGTTTGTGACGGACCTTCTGCGGGTCATGCTGTTCTTCGTAACTGACCATCTGTGTTGTAGTCTTTTCAGCAACGTTCAAGTCTTAGTCAAACTTGAAGTGTCTCTTATGGTCTGAAGCCAATAACTTTGTAATCGCCCTTATGTCTCCTATGGATCTGTCGACTGTAACTCTGAAAATCAATGGCACTCTGTGCCAGAGAGAGAGTGAGTGAGTGAGAGGAGAGAGTGAGAGATAGGTGAGTGTGTGAGGAGGTGGAGTTAGTAACGTTAGTGATATAACATTTTTCTTTTGAAGAGATAGGACTAGCATCCATGGTTAGTCCCAAGCCTCATGAGCATTGTAGCTCTCTCTTCTTATACATATTGCTAAACGGTCAATGAAAAAGGCCTATCCCTATACAACAAGATGGACTCGGGCTCTTAGTAGAGACCGGTCATCTTGAGAATCCTCTATAATACCATACATGCTGGTAGTCTCCTCTTCAACAATGTTAGCAAGATCGGTAACCCTCTGATTGACCTCCTCTACGGTGGTCGGTGCAATCTCATCGATGGCTCCTACCAGATCATCCCATGTATCCGTATGTCTTAGTCTAATCCTAGACGTCGAAATCTAGGAGCAGGACATCTAACCATAACACAAATCCATAAAGGTCCTCCCTCGCTATGGAGTATGGGTCGTCCTCGAATGGTAGGTTCTATCCTGCTAGCAGCACCTTGTGCTGAAACCTCCCCGACCTACGACCATGGGGTGGGAGAGGGAGAAGCAAATGCACCCTTTCCGAAGAGGTCACAACCTCTCGGGAGGTTCAATATGAGTAGGGCTATTGGGTGTTGGTGATGGTATCTGTGGTAATGGAAGATGATAGTGGAGTACAGTGGTGATGGTGGTGGCGGCGGTTTTTTGTTTATAAGGCAAGAGTCTCTCGTTACTCTTACCTAGGAGAAGTGATTATGGATGGCTCATCCCGGATAGATAATCCTGGCGGTCATACGGTTTGTGTACAGGTTGAGGACAAAGTCGGCGGAGCTGGGTTGCTCCTCCTCCTCCTCTTCATCATCATCATCCCTATCAGCAGGGTAGTCAGTGGATCCTCCTCTGGATCAGCCTCGGGAATGTATTACCTGGTAATCAGCATTCGGTGAGGTAGCAGCATGCATGACTGCTTCATCGGCTAGAGAAAGAATCATCCTGGTGGTATATACTTCGGGGTTCCGGATAGGATCGGTAACATAAGGTAAATAAACGGGTGAGGGGGTGCCTGCTTGGCTCCTCGGGTGTGTGTGTGCACAGTAGTCTGTGATGGTGGTCCCTCAAGGCCAGGATCTGTAAATCAGGCGTGGTTGGAACCTCAGGGCCCCAGGGTGGTATGTTGTCAGTCGATGGTGGAATCCATAAGAGCCAATTATGCTATGATATGGTCTCTGGCATAATAGGTGGTCCATCGAATCCTGGTGAACCGATGTCTGATCGGTCCTCGGATACTGATGTGTAAGTAAACTGTAGAATGTTCAGGAATCTGCATGATAATATGCTGAAGATCAAAATTAGATTATATAAGTATGCTAATATTAAGACTATTATAGTAATATGCATTTATATTATAACTTGTATATCAATCATGCTGCACTTAGCCTAACCGATAATGACAATTAGGTAAGTATGTCCCGTGAAAATCCCTTTGTATGATTGCAATGTTTGAAAATCGGTTATAGTCAGCAAAAACATTTGACCTAGTTCTCTATAACCTTGGCTTTTCGATACCAATCTGTATACACCCACAAAATTGGGTCGCGCGGAATAAGGGTCCGGGGGGCGTGTTACTCTCAGATCAACACACAGATAATATAAGAAGACCAAAAAGTCATTTAAAACTAATACATTGGATTTATAAAGTATGTGTTTACAAAAAGCGAAGCTTTACTTGTATTTAACTTGTTATTTTTTTAAAATTTTTTAACCAAAAAGATTTCCAGCCCATAACAGATACACAAAAATGTATTTGCGATAAATCTTTCTAAATGCATATGTTTCATAATATAATCACCAATGTATCCTTCCCCTCGTGCTTAATGGACCTGAAAAACATTGCATTTAAAAAACAGTCACATTAAAGTTGGTGAATTTCATAGGTTTATGTAAATGTATATACTAAGGCCGGCTAAGACTTCCCAGTGATAATGCACCAGATGCAGCATCACCAAAATGCAATTACGTTTACCTAAGCTATGACACCGAGCTCGACTAATTGAATACAATATATTAACTATTGCCTACACTGCCCGTGATGATGTTCAACCCGTAAATCCAGTATCCGACATGTTATACGTTCGTTTCCAGTGATAGCTAGTCCTCACGTCGGGGTGGTTAATCCCATAATAGATCTATCTATAATCACTCGCGCTCACATTCCAGTAATTGACTGTTTCATGATTCATGGGGCATAATTCATGTGGGATATCGCATACTTGGCCAACACGTAATCATGGATGAGAAAATGTACACTTGGTCCATTTGTCAAAACATGCTATGTTTTCACCCCAAAAACTTGTAATTTAATAATTGTAAAACATGGGGCTATAAACTCACCTCGAGTGAGTAAATTGATAACAAAATATCTCAAGTAAAAACGCGTTACGCTAACGCTCGAATGCAACCTAGTTAATATAGGTCGAATCAGTAATCAAGTATGTTGCCTAACAAACAATGTATATAATCTATATAGTTTATCTTCGTACTATCGTTACACGAGAGCCGATAAGTGAATCATAATTGAAGAGGTCATGACATGCACGTCTCCGAATCAGGCACTGTTATTAGGACACTTTAATCGTAAATCCAATAATACGTCAATACGCCATCCGAAGAAGCCTCATTATGAAATTCCCTTAGTAATTAGCACTTTCGATAACTTAATACATATATAATTATATAGCTATATCACCATCGATTTGTTTAAGTGAAATCGTAATTATAAAGTAAATGGTTTATCATTACGCCTTTAGTAAAAATGACACTACTTTGTCGTTTTGCAAGCCGTTTCTCGCGTTTCTTACGCGCCACGCTCCTTGCTGTATTATAGAGAGTGATATAAAACGCACTCTATTGCTTAGGTTGTTGAGATTCTGTGATGAATAGTGTTTTTTTGATGTGTGTCATAACAGCTTTACTATATGCGATTTTTTTACTTTTAATTAAATAAAAATCAAATTTTTGTCGTATCTTATTCGTTTATAGGCTCCGTTTTAGCGATTTCTTTCGAAATGATCACGAAATTGAAAGTTTTAGCTATTATTGATGTTTACAAAGTATAAGTTTCTGCCATGAATAGTAACTTTTTATAAAATTTGTTTTATAAAGTATTTAGCGTCGTAAACTCGTAACTAGTGTATCTTCTTCGTTATTAATCGGATTTTCGAGTTTCTTATCATTTTGGAATCCTTATGAGATGTACTATATTTATAAGACATAAAAGGGATGTTAAGAAATTCGGACCAAAACAGAAAGTTTGAGGTTTTGTGATTTAGACATGTTTTAAGCATGATTTTTGTACCATTTAGATTCAACACTTAGTTACAACTACTTTACAACATTTATATCTTATGTCTTACATATATTAAATTCATTAGTTCATACTTTGCTCATGTGAGTCCAAGATAACAAGATTAACATGTTATTTTACCATTTTCACTTGTAACTCATAAGTTGACTTTTAGAAACCCTAATTTGCCACTTAACATGTTTCATACTACCACTGTTAAAACCTTATACATTCCTTTGTAACATAATATTATCATCCATTTGACATGTAAATAAGTATACAAAAACAATGATTCATAATTAAATTTTCATTTTACATATTAAAAGTACCTAAAGGTGAGTTAGCTAAATATAAACATATGAACACATAAAATCTTAGTTATTTGAAATGATTAAGCTTTATTATATAACACTGTTGTGGTGAGTAGAGGAAAAGAAAACCAATCACACCGTGTGATTTAAACTCTTGGCTTAAAAAATTAGAATGAAACCTATTTTTCCCAAGTAAACCTTTTCTTATTTTTCTTGATTCCTTCCTTGCAATGGTTAACCAACTCTGAAATCCTTCATTAGGAATACCCTTAGACTATCGATGTGTGTATGCTTGTATAATGATAGAAAATCAAGCTATGGATTTGGTTTGGAGAGGGTATTGAGCCGTGGGGTATAGAGAGACAAGAGAAGAGTTTTTGTGATTTTTGTTAAGTGTTTATGAAAGGAAGAGTGCATGCATGCTATTTATAGTGAAAATATCTAATTAACCTAACCATGGTCACTTTCTAAAACCTTTGGCACAAGGTTAATTAGCCAAAGTGGTTCATGGTGTAAGAGTTGGTTCCCTTGATATTCATAATATCTAGATATTATGGAGAGTAGTCATGCAAACAAGTTAATTCTTGGTCCTATCACTTGAAATCCGGCCATCATAACAATATATGTGATTGTCTATATTGATTATTTTGTGTATTTGGGTATTAATCGTGGGTTATATCGTTTACAGCGTAGTTGGTTTGCGTGCTTCCGGGAATGCGAAAGCGTTTTATCTGCGAATCGGTATCTTTTACGTAGCAAATTAAAAATAGGTGGAACAATGTTATTAATTTAGCCTCATAATAATCATATAACACTTGCTTGATGTAAACATTAATCGTTTATTGCCCGTTTTCATTTGAATGATCATTTTTAGTGTACGCGATTTAACTTAACGTTTTACGGTCTTAAGAGCAATCGCGGGTAAACCATTAAATATAAAATTGTGAATTACATAATGTCATACAATGACCTAAAACACGAGGTGTTATATATACTATCTAATATAATAGATAAGTAATAAATACTTATATATATATCTCGGTACTTCCATTCGGTACTCTTAATTTCCATTTATTCATCATTTAAGTTATAAGAAATGAAACACTTAATTATACTAAACAATTTAGAAAAGTTTTGGAAAAATATAATTTTCATGTTTTAGTCGGCTTATTAAAATAATAGTATTTTATTATTTTATTAAAAATCGCGTTTTGAGTAAAAATTCTAGACTTTTTACAAAATTTTGACATCGCCCGTACGTTTATACAACGTTTTCCAAGGTTTTTAAACCTTAATTCCAAGCACTTTTCACAAATTTCCACATTTTCTGACAAAAATCTCGAAATCACATTTCGCCACGCTTATTAATCACCTTCCTAAAAACGTACTTTTCTATAATTTTCATTAAGTTCATTATGCTTCTTAAAAGTCCGTCAAAACTCTCAAAACTACTAGTTCATGCTTACTCTTATATATATTTTTACTATATCTATAATTTTATATATTATATACACCTTATATACACTCAATATATTCCTGGCCTAATATAATAGCCCATTAGTGAAATTAAGACCAAACCAAAGTAACAAAAGTATCCCAGACAACAAGTAATCCACTTATAAGCCACGACTTAAAAGGGCTTATTGGGCCGTGAGCCCATAAGCTCCAAAATCTATCTGCTTAAGCTTAAAATAAGCTAATCAGCTACGTATCGTATTTGGTTATCACCATAAGCTATAATAATAGTCCACAAAAATATGACATACTAGGGTAATAACCAAAAATACTTTCCTTGTGTTACCTCAAATTTGCCATGAGCTAATAAGCTCGAAAATAAGCCATTCGAGCTTAAAAATAAGCCAAAATAAGTCAACAAACAAAATAAGCTATTTAGATGAGAGATAGAGAGATTTTTCTACCATCCGACACAATATCAAAAACTTAAAACCTTTGCCATTTCTTTTGGTTCGACGCAAAATCTTTCTCTTATCTCTATCTCTCTCTCCCCCTTTTTTTGTTTTTTTATCCATTTCGTTTTCAAGTTTCGATTTTTACGACGATCAACTTGTACAACTGACATCTATGCATCATTTACACATATAAAGTACGAGTTAAATTTAAATTTGAAATACATATAAGAATGGTCTCAAAAATAAAAACATTCCGACGCCAACTGTAGACACTCCCAACGATTGTTTAAAAATGAAACCCCGAAACACTAGAATCAACCCAGAAATACTCTAAACCACCATGTTCTTGATCAAAATTTAAAATAAAGTTTGTATGTGTGTGCGTTTGTGTTTTTGGACGAGCAAACACAAGTGTGTGTATGTGTTTTCTTTTTTTTATTGAAATGAAAATGGATAAGTGAGAAATGTTGGTGAAGGAATAATATAGTACTAAGCATGATTAGACACAAATGCTATAAAATAGCCATCTTGTTCCCCTTAACCTTACACGCCCCATATAGCATCCTAGGAGGGTTCGGGTCTTTCTTTTCGCGTCGAGATCACTTAAAAACTCGAAAAGCTTAATCGTAAAATATTTCCCAAAGTTAATTAGCATTTTTATTCACCTTAAAAATACTTTTCCAATAACTTAGAGTATTTACTTGACATATTTCCACGTTTTATTCCCCAAAACTCCTTTTGGACATTATTGGACGTGTCGGGACTCGTTTTTTGGCATTTCACGCTATTCACGGGTCAAACAACCCGGAACACAATCAATATAATAATACCATCTAAAAAGGATTATTATACACCATAAACCATAAAATACCTCAAATCTCATAAATTCACCACCGTCAACACCGTACATATTCTAATAAAGCTGACAAACGTCAAATAGTCAAAGGAACCTAAATTAGAATATCCCATAAACAAAAACGGCAAGGGTTGCATTCTACCCCCTTAAAAGAATTTCGCCCCCGAAATTCAACTACTTATCAGCACTAAACATATGCGGATACTTAAGTTTCATCTGATCTTCACGCTCTCACATGAATTCAGGCCCACGTTTCGAATTCCACCGAACCTTGACGATGGAAATTCTACTCCGCTTCAACTTCTTGAACTCTCGTTTCAAGACTCCACAAGCTCTTCTATAAAATTCAACTTAGCATCTACTTGGATCTCGTCTATAACGGGCACACTGCAGTGTTGGATCAGCCAAATACGTCTTAAGGTTGCGAGACGTGGAATAGGAGAGAGATAGAGAGAACACCATTTAATTCCTCAAGTAGTCTAAGTCTATAGGCTACAGAACCTACCTTCTCAATAATCTCAAAAGGTCCAACAAATCTAGGTGCTAGTTCCCCTTCGTCCCAAAGCGTACCACACCTTTCCAAAGCGATACTTTGAGCAAGACATAGTCACCTACACTGAACTTTAGAGGCTTCCTCCTCTTATCGGCATAACTTTTCTAGGTGGATCACGCGCGCCTGCATAGTCTATCCTTAATCTGCGAGATCTTCTCAGTGGTCTCTTGCACAAACTAGGTCCTATCAACTGACCCTCTCTAATCTTTGCCCACATAATCGGGGAACGATACTTTCTACCATAACTAGCCTCAAATGGTGCATCTCACACTAGAATGATAATATGTTATACAAATACTTAACTAAAGGAGAGACGTAACATCCCAACTTCCCCCGAAGTCTAGGACGCACGCTCTAAGCATGTCTCTTCCAAAGTCTGAATAGTACGCTCACTTTGACCGTCGGTTCTGAGGTGGTTGGTAAGCCGTACTCATCTCTAACCGGGATTAATGCCTCTGTGCATTGACTCCAAAAACCTTTAAACGAACTATCTACGATCAGACTATGATCGATATCGGCACACATCGCCTAGCAACAATCTCGTTCTGTACAAACCTAGCCAATCTATCGATCTCTATAATCCTCAGCATAGGTAGGAATATGAGCAGATTTAGTTATCAGGTCATACCATAACCCAGATTGTGTCATGCCCACTACTAGTTCTTGGTAACTTGGTCACAAAATCCATTGCTATCCCTTCTCATTTCCATTTGGGAATCTCAAGTTGTTGTAGCAAGCCAGACGGCCTTTGATGCTCAACCTTAACCTTCAAACAAGTTAAACACTTACTCACATACACAGCTATGTCCTTCTTCATACCCGACCACCAGTACCTATCTCTAAGGTCATAATACATCTTATCAGCTCCTGGGTATACAGAGTACTTCGACTTATGGGCCTCATCCATTATCAGGGTTCTCACATCACCCTTCAAAGGAACCCATATTCGATCCAGGTAATACAACGCTCCATCACTCCTAAGTTCAATAATCTCATCTATACCTCTCTGCAATTCTGCAGACTCAGCAGACGCCTCCTTCTGGGCCGCTAGTATCCTATCCTTGATACCCAACTGAAGGGTCAGTTCATAGCTCTAACTCTTTAGGTTTCACCTTCTCTTCCTATCTCACGCGATCAGTACTAAGTTGCTTACCAGGTATGGTTAGCGAATTTCACTGTCATGATCACTAAAAAGCTCTATCCAGCGACGCTGTCGCATGTTCAATTCCTTTTGACTAAAGATATGCTGAAGACTCTTATGATCGGTATATATGACACTCTTTGTCCTATAAAAATAATGTCTCCAAATCTTAAGTGCAAACACAACCGCTCCCAGCTCTAAATCATGGGTGGTATAATTCTTCTCATGGATTTTCAACTGCCTAGATGCGTAAGCTATCACCTTACCTCTTTGCTCAACACAATAAACCTGTCCTAACCCGGCGCTTTCAAATATACCCAATAAATATTCATGGTCCATCGGGGGAGGAGCTAGAACAGGTGAATTACATAACTTATCCTTTAAAGTTTGAAATGCATTCTCCTGCTCCTTACCCCAGTCAAAGGTCTTACTTTTCTGAGTCAAGACAGTAAGAGGCTTAGCTATCTTAGAAAACTTCTCAATGAATCTACGGTAATATCCTGCCAATCGTAAGAATGAACGAACCTTAGACGGAGTTCTAGGGGTTTTCCAATTCTTAACAGCTTCAATCTTACTAGGGTCTACATGAATACCATCTTTATTAATCACATGTCCAAGAAACTGTACGTCTCGCAACCAGAATTCACACTTGGAATACTTAGCATACAGTTTCTCTTCCTTAAGTAATTCTAAGACTAGTCCTAGGTGCACTTCATGCTCTTACTGGGTCTTAGAATAAACCAAAATATCATCAATGAACACTACCACAAACTTGTCTAGATACGGCCTACACTATGGAAACTAGAAGGGGGGGGAGGGGGTTTGAATAGTTTACAGGTTCGTTTTGCGTTTTAAAAGTTTACTTTCAAAATACTTAGATTTGAGTAGTATGTTCAACCAATCAACAATATTAATCAACAAAGTAAATATCTAAACTAATGCTAAATAGCAATCACAACAATATAAAGAGATCAGAGAAGGAACAATCAAACCAAGACATCAAGATTTATAGTGGTTTGGCTACGAAGCTCTTCTTCGCCATACTCCACTCCCCGAGTATCTTACTCGAAATTTCACTATGTCAACAAGCTCCCTTCAGGCGGAGAAAACCGTTTACACGTCGCTTATATTATTTTCCGACACTAAGCTAAATGTCGAGTCTTAATCTTAGCTAGAACTAATCTACCACTTCACAATCACTATACACTCACAAGATCTACACTATCGAATATATACACAATTCGAATCACATAATTATAAAATAATTACAATAGAGATTTGATACTTAAAAGAAGAGAGGAGAGATCACTAAATAATAATTCGTTTCTTGGCGAATACGAATGTTCTTCTGTTGCACTTGATTGAGAGGAGAGATGAGAAGAAGAGATTAGATCACTTGAAACAAGATCTAAGAATGTTAGTGATCAATAAATTTAGAGAGAGAAAAAAGATTTTTAAAGAGAGAAAGTTATCTGAAAATTTCGTGCAAAGAGGTCTAATTTTCTACTGAGAATGGAGCAGTATTTATAGGCAGGAAAACCCAACAGTCACTAAGGGCGGTCCGACGGTCCCAGATATATCTGGGGGCCGCCAGGCCTATAAGGGGGCCGCCCAGTAGACTACGCTCATGTTTTTGTCTTTTTGTGGGGAATGTTGTATCTGTTATGGAACCTTCCATTTTGAGGGGAAAAATTGAATTTCAAATTTAAGTTTTTAATAAAACTTTTCTTTTAATTAGAAAATATTTTGTATAATTGTTTTTGTGAAATACTTTTGTAAAAATGTGATGGATAAGAGAAAAGTATTTTCTTGATCACTAATCATGCTTACTTATTTGTTTGTTCATACCTTAAGGGGACGTTTGGTACGACTGAATCGCAAAGAATGAAAATGAAGTAAAGAATGGAATCGTAAAGAAAGAGAGTAGGTCTCAAGAAAGGGATAAATTCATATGTTTTGTACCCATTACAGAAGGAATGTGAGGAATATCATGTTTTAAAAAAAAATTGTACTTTGTAAAATCTTAAAAAATTTTGAAAAAATTAAATCTTTTTCCGTACTTTTTATATTAAAAAAAATATTTTTCGTAAAATATTTAAAAAAAGTTTACAAAAATTTTAAAAGTTCAGAAAAAATTAAAAAGTAAAAAAAAAATTAAATCTTTTTCGTACTTATAAATTATTATTAAAATTTTTTTAAAAAGTTCAGGAAAAATAATTAAAAAAAGTAAAAAAAATCGAAGTAAAACGTAAAAAAGAATGGTTTTGCTTTTCAAAGAATCGTATATTAATTCTCTATTCCCATTCTTTGATGTACCAAACTAAAGAAATCTTTCTCATTTATTTTCTCACATTTTCATTCCATCATACAAAACGTCCCCTAAGTGATTACTAATCTTAGAAATGGAATTTTACAATTAATAATTTGTAAATGTTTATTTTTATCATAAACGTTTTTACATTTTGTTATTATCAAAACATTGAGAGGTCGAAAAATATAAATAACGTTTTTAGACATTATTTGTGATGAGGTGTCATTTTATACACTTTTTCAGGGTCGTTTAACCCCATAAATCATGTGTTTATGCCCAAAATAGGTACTTAATTGTTCCTTTTCAGGTATTTTACATTTGAAAGGCATTTGAAAGAATTACACGTGATTTGGGCTCATTTAGAGAAGAAACGGACATACTAAGGACCTATTACCACACATTGCTCAAGAATGTCTCTATAGGGGCATGGAGTCAGGGTCACAAATACTACGTGACGCCGTTGACGCGTCAAAAACGGTATGATTCAAAGACGGTGTCACAAGATTCCACGACGGCGTCACAGCACACCGCTAGCCCATTATCTAGAATATTCTCTTTTATAACGGTGTCACGATTAAAATGCGACGCCGTCACAGCTTTTTTCCTATAAATACAAACCCGAAATTAGGGTTTTAAGTGTGTAACTTTAGAATAAAAAGAGGGTACGAACCCTAGTTCGTTTAGCAGCTGTTAGGGATGATTTTAGGGCCTAAAAACCCTATTATACTTCCTCCAACTCATGTTTTAATCAAGTAAGGTTTATTTAATCATTCAATATGTCTATGTGTTGTTTGATTCATCTATGTTCTTGCTTTATCTATAGCATGCTTGGCTAAACCTTCTATTGTGTTTATTTATGATTGTATGAAACCTAGAATGTAGATCTAGTGTGTTGTTGCCTGCTTGTGATAGATGTGCATGTTAGGTCTTAGAAAACAGCTTTTGTATGTATCGATGTTTGATTATATCCTGGGAATACATGAATTGTTGTAGGAAAAGGATAACCATCGGGTAACAATCTTCATACTACCTTGCCCCCTTATATGGTTGATCCACTCTTAATATATTTCACATGCATTTAATATACTCTTAGGGGCCTTGTAATAGTCTTCATACTACCTTACTTGCGCGTTGCCTTAATGGAATATTAAATAGACGGCGGGTTCGTGTAATTCGTTCATGACTTAGGAAATAATTACATAGATCATCACAAGTGTGACAAAGTAACAACACTAGGAGAAGCAATCTAGGGAGTAATACATGATTAAATGAACACAAACTTTTATTATACTGTTATCACCATTAGCATGGTTTATTATTTAGTTTAATAGCTAAAACCAAACCAATCTCTCAAACCATATGATTTACCTGTTTTCTTATAAATATATAAACACAAAAATAATCTTCTCTCAACCCTTAGAATTTTGTTAGACCGTGATCAAGCCTTCCCAACCTATTCCTCTAGAGAACGATAACAACCCCTGAGTCTTGCCTATACTACTACTACAACGGTTAGGTACTCTGCCTAGGGAGTTGTAAAACTTCTTGTAGAAGTCCCTTACGACAACCGCATCAAGTTTTTAGCGCCGCTGCCAGGGAATAGTTAGGTTTTGATCATAGTTTAGCTAAGATCTACTTGCTTGAATCCGTTCAAGTAAGACTTTAATTTTCGCATATTAGCTTTCTCGTAGTCTATCTTTTCTTTGTGCTATTTGTTTCG
The DNA here is from genome assembly GCA_026074375.1 of Tanacetum coccineum. Taxonomy (NCBI): domain Eukaryota; kingdom Viridiplantae; phylum Streptophyta; class Magnoliopsida; order Asterales; family Asteraceae; genus Tanacetum; species Tanacetum coccineum. The sequence continues at coordinate 9,041 of BQNB010005788.1, read as the reverse complement.
TAACCCATTCTCTTCGACCACCATAGGAGACGAGAATCTTATCCGTACTCTTGGAGACTACTCCAAACCTAGCCACGAGGGCTACATGAATACCATTGAGCTCTCCGTAGGGAACAACGTTGTACCTCTTTGATCCGACACCATCCGGTTGGTGCAAAACGGATGCTCGTTCCACAGACTTCGGTCCGAGGATCCAAACCAACACCTCAAGGATTTCTTAAAACTAGTGGACTCGCTTGACCTTGACGGTGAAAACAGGGAAAGAATGCGCATGCTTTTATTTCAATTTTCCCTTCGTGATCAAGCTAGCAATTGGATTGAACGTCTTCCAGCAGGATCCATCACCACATGGGAGGATCTTACTACTCGTTTCCTTGCTCAATTCCTTCCACCGGGAAGGACCGCAAAACTTCGCAATGATATCCTGATGTTCCAACAACATCATGGAGAATCTCTATCAGAAGCATGAACTCGTTTTAAGGACTTACTACAAAAAGTCCCTCATCATGGCATCGACCTTTGACTCCAAGTCCAAATTTTTTATGACCATGTCAATCCCGTCACAAGACGAACCATTGACCAATCGGCCGGTGTAGTAAGCTTCATGACCGAAACGCCAAAGAATCCTGGGCATTATTAAAGGAACTCGCCCTCTATGACAACGAAAGTTGGAACGACCTAAGGGATTTCGCTAAGCCGGTCAATGCAATCGCTTTGCCCTAAGATGTCCCGAGTACATTCGACCGCCGCCTCATCGAGCTCGAAAATTAAGTCCAACGCTTGATGGAAGCTCATCTTGCTCCGACACAACCTACTCAAGTGAACAAAATCAATACCTCATGTAAGATCTGCAGTGGTCCTCACGACACTAAGTATGCATAGGAAGAACCCAAAACAAGCCGTTTGTTGTAATACGCCATCCCACACGTACCTGATACAGGCGGGAGGTAAGTGGTATACCTTCAACCTGAAGCAAACATTCTTGGTGACACCTATAATCCATCATGGAGAAGTCACCCAAACCGTGACACCTACAACCCCAAAATTCCCAAAATAATTTTTCAAACCCACCTAACCGATTCCAACCCAACCATTCGATCCTGAACCGTCCCTTCAACAACAATCCTCAAATCTTTAACAATCAATCAAATCTAGAAGGATTGGTATCCAACTTCATGACATCTCAAGACACTAGATTGTCCAAGTTTAAAGCCGATTTCAAACAACAACAAAGAGAGATGACCAACAAAATTGACACAGTATTGAAGGCCATAACCGATCGAATAGCAGGAGCACTCCCTAGCGACACGGTTAAGAACCCGAAACTAAACATTAACTCCACAACTTCAGTGTTGTCTACTCGTTCTTACCCAAATGAAGACCCACAATGCTTAACCCATATCCATGTTTCGATCAACACCATCATGATACATCCCAAGCAACAAAGTGACTCCCATGATAACATGGCTAAGGAAGAAGAGCGAGAAAGAGAGGGCGACCCCGAATACACCAACACCATTGCATACAATGAAGAACAAAGAGATACGCCCTGACAGGTAGTCAAACAGGAATAGAATGGAGTAGATGTTGAAGGCCTCTAGTTTAATCGACACAAGTGAAGACTCAGTTTATGAATCACTGATTCAGGAATTGCCTAAATGCTCGCTCGACTATAACTTTAGGATAAAAAAGGGTGACCTACGAAACCTTAAGATTCCATGCATGATTGGACATAGATTTACGACTAACGCATACATTGATATTGACCTACCCATGAACATCATGTCCCTGGCCTATTATAACTCTATTAGAAAGAATGGATATGAGTATATGGAAAGGAATTTCGTAGGATTAGGAAGGGATATGCACGTATTTGTAGGAAATATGAGTTACGTCATGGATTTCACTATCCTGGAAAGTATTGAGACTAGTATTAATCCTATCTTGTCAAATGTAGTATTTGGACGGCCCTTCGTTGAGATCGATTGCCTAGCTATAAACAGGAAATACGGGTTAATGACTTTCACGGATGGAATTAAAGAGATTATCTTTAAAACACCATATAAGGACCCAGAGAGGAGCGAATTATCTAGCGAGGGTCATGACTTATTACCATCTAGGATAATACTCAATGAGGACGACTATGATAGAGGATGTAGTGAGGGTCATGACTAATATTTACTTTTCCCGCACATTAGGAGTGTCTTATGTTTTAATTCTTTATTATTTGTTTTGTAATGTTTAAATTATTTTGTAATCATGCTTTGTTTGTTTGTAACTTTGTCTTATTTGCAATTGATGTGCTGTCGTGTAGGGTCAATTTATTGATTACCAAGTTTTACATTTATATTTAGCCGACTTATCCTAAAATAACACTTTAACAGGTAGTGTACCTAATCGGGTGGAGTTTCATGGTAATTAGGGTGTCAAACACTAAGACGAGGTCGTTAACCTTATAATTTATCAGTATTTTAATTACTCTAATTAAGTTAATTCTAATTACTTATTAACCTATGCTATATACGCTTCTAACGGATATGGGAGGTTTTTAGTCTGAGAGAATGGCACAGGTTTTATGGTGACAATAATCAATTCTAAACACAATAAACACGCCAAGAAAACGATCAGAAGATATAAGAGCGGTACAAGCCAAATAATAGAAAACTATATTAGCCATATTAAATATGATTTAAAATTGGGTTTGTTTATTTTAGGGTTTTTTTGCATATTTTGGAATGATTTCTTATCTCAAAGCGGCATATCATTCTTAAGACTTAGGCTTTAATTATAATCTATCTAGGGATTAAAGCAATGGTGATCTTGTTAAACCCTAGCCTATCAGGACTTTACCCACTTACTATTTGACGATATTTCATATACTGGTAGTTCACTATTCAAATCTTTATCAATTAATTTAAAACATAAATTTTGAAACATTACAGGTCACCTGCCGGTCCAACTAAGCTCATAATTTAAAGACAAAGAAAGAACATTATTTATGATCCTATTGGTCCAGTAATATAACACACGATATGGAGAGCTATCCCAGTATCTAGTTCACTTGTTAGGCGTAACTAGACCCAGTTGAATGATAGGTCGCATATTCAAACACGTAGACAATTATCATGTGATAAACATAATTAAACTTTCAACGGTAAATTAAGAAATCGATTTTAAAACAAACCAAACATTAAATCTTCATTAAGATGGCTAATACCCTAGAGTATTAGCCCATAACCATTGTAATTATACAAGCATGATCAAATAACCAAGGTAAAATAAACGTTTTACCAAACGATAACAAAAATTAAATGATTACAAGAGTATAGGAATTACACGGTGTCTTCTATGGAATCGTGGTCGATGCTTGACCTTTGGTTGCTCTTCTTTTCTTTTGACAATCGTCTTTGATGTGTAAGGTATGAAGAATATGATTTTACACACTGAAAACTCGTTTTTGAGTCTTCTATTTATAGTATCTGAAAAAGACTCGATACGCCGTATTGAGCTAGGCCAATACGGCGTATTAGGATGTTTTCCTTAGAGTGCGCGCTAAGTTTATAATCAATCAAATACTCATTCCGAAAATATAATTATCTCCGTATCTTTGAATGTCTATCCAGCTGGATACGGCGTATGGTGGAAGTTGGATACGCCGTATTAGGAACTGGTCTTGCGTGTTTTCTTATGAAGAGTTGACGCTGATACGCCGTATCTCTTTTCTGGATACGGCGTATTGGTCAGAAATATGCAATCTTCAAATATCATCATTTTAGCTCCAAAATATGCGCGTTTTAGCATGTCTTTACAAATTACTCCTTAATTACTGTAAATAACACTTTTAAGAAATTAAGTACAAATTCTTGCAATAATTATATAAAAGTGGGTAACGTATTCAGGATAAATGATGGTATAAATGAAACGTTATTTGATGTCAAGAAGTCTCTACTTCAATGCATGCCATAATGATTTGGAGTTACTGCAGTACTAAGTGCGCCACACATTCTAAAATTTGCGTCGTACTTAGCCTCAACATTTAATTTTATTTCCCCGCTCATAAGCACGCCGTACTTCTACGAATGTGCGCCGCACTTGGCATGCTTCATTTAATTCTTCTCTAATTTATCTTCTAGATTCATCCTTAATGCTCGTTAGTGCTTCTAACTGATATTTCTTTGCGTTTTAAGTCTTTTTTTGTCATTTTCGATCCTGAAACAACTATTATACAAATAAGTATCTAAACATGCAATATTTAATGTATTTACACAGATATTTTACATGTATACGAGGGATATTTTATATATATTTAGAGAGTTATCACACATCATCAATGGCCAAAAACCGTCTGTAAAATTCCTTCACATTTTTGGCTCTTTATGTTATATCGTCAGAGATGGTGAGAATCTTGACAAAATGAAAGAAAAAGGTGATGCATGTATTTTTGTAGGGTATTCTACTCAGTCAAGAGCTTACAGGGTATATAAAAAGAGAACAAGAGTGTTAGTTGAAACCATTCATGTTAACTTTGAAGAATTGCCTTTAATGGCGTCAAAACACATCAGTTCTGACCCCGTTCCATAATGTCCGACAACGGCACTTGAACAAGTCAGTTTAAGTCCTAGTCCCTAAAGTCAAGAAATTGTTCCTCATGCAGCTGAGACAGTAACAACATCAAATGAGCTAGATTTGCTATTTAGTCTGATGTTCGATGAATTACTCAATGGAACTACTCCAGTTGTGTCAAAGTCTTCCGTTGTACATGCTGTTGATGTACCTAAACAACGTCAACAACAAAGCATAACTCCATCTACTTCAACAACCATTGCTGTAGATACTTGTTGATCCCACTTCAATAGATCTTGAATTTCTTAGCTTGTTTAAGGTTTAGTTATGCAAGATAAATCCTACATAACTTATAGAAACTTTGTTTGATAATACTAAAGATTATGCAGAATCTAATCATTAATGTAAGAAGAATTCTTTAATGAAACAGTAACACAAGAACACAATTTTATTCAACAATAAAAGCTCCAATATTATTATTACAAATAATACGAATACTCTCCTAGTATTAGGGTTCACTAGTACAAAAAGTGGATTTGGCTACACCAAAAAAGTGTGACGATATACATATAGTCACACATGCATTTTCGAATGTGTGTGACAAAAGGTCGCGCGACCGTAGGGTGTTTATGGTCACATTTTTGAGTTAGTGTCCGTATCCATTAAAAAATAGTGACCAAAAGTGTTAATAAGTGTGACCGTAAACACTGTACAAGCACACAAAGCATGTTTTTTTGTATATTTAGTCACATACAATTAAGCATAAAGTGGCCAAAAGTGTTAATAAGTGTGACCATATGGTGTTTAAAGTGAAGTAAAAGTGTATTTTGTGTGACTATTGTTCATCCAATGGCCACATGAATGTTATGTTTGTGTGGCCTTTTGTAATATATAGTCACACAAAGCATGTTTGTTTTGGGTATTTAGTCACATACAATTAAGCATAAAGTGGCCAAAAGTGTTAATAAGTGTGACCATATGCTGTTTAAAGTGAAGAAATGTGTATTTTGTGTGACTATTGATCATCCAATGGCCACATGAATTTTATGTTTGTGTGGCCTTTTGTAATATTTAGTCACACAAAGCATGTTTGTTTTGGGTATTTAGTCACATACAATTAAGCATAAAGTGGCCAAAAGTGTTAATAAGTGTGACCATATGCTGTTTAAAGTGAAGAAATGTGTATTTTGTGTGACTATTGATCATCCAATGGCCACATGAAGTTTATGTTTGTGTGGCCTTTTGTAATATTTAGTCACACAAAGCATGTTTGTTTTGGGTATTTAGTCACATACAATTAAGCATAAAGTGGCCAAAAGTGTTAATAAGTGTGACCATATGCTGTTTAAAGTGAAGTAAAAGTGTATTTTGTGTGACTATTGTTCATCCAATGGCCACATGAATGTTATGTTTGTGTGGCCTTTTGTAATATATAGTCACACAAAGCATGTTTGTTTTGGGTATTTAGTCACATACAATTAAGCATAAAGTGGCCAAAAGTGTTAATAAGTGTGACCATATGCTGTTTAAAGTGAAGAAATGTGTATTTTGTGTGACTATTGATCATCCAATGGCCACATGAATTTTATGTTTGTGTGGCCTTTTGTAATATTTAGTCACACAAAGCATGTTTGTTTTGGGTATTTAGTCACATACAATTAAGCATAAAGTGGCCAAAAGTGTTAATAAGTGTGACCATATGCTGTTTAAAGTGAAGAAATGTGTATTTTGTGTGACTATTGTTCATCCAATGGCCACATGAATTTTATGTTTATGTGGCCTTTTCTAATATTTAGTCACACAAATCATGTTTTTTTGGTATTCCAAAATTGTTAATAAGTGTGACCATATGCATCTTTTAGTCACATTTAATAAATCAATATATATCTAAACAAATTCAAATACAATAAAACTGGAAAGTATATAACTGAACCAAATATTAAATTGTAATGTCGTACATAATAAAATTCTCAATAATATAAGGACTTGTGAAGACTCTTCTTCTTAGCTTGCCTTTGCATTGCATCACTAGAGACGTAAATGTTTTTGCACT
>BQNB010005787.1:77185-100504 GCA_026074375.1 Tanacetum coccineum | reverse complement strand
GGCGTCGGGATGCGCGACTTAGGGTTTGCCTATAAATATAGCCTCATAACTTTGTTTTTATTAAGCCCCCAACCCTAAGTCCGATTATAGGGTTTGGGTAGGTGTTTTTTCAACAACATAGAAGGTCTAATTCAATCCATAAACATCTTGTAATGGTTTGATCATCACTTATATCTTAATTCATGTCTTTAATTCCTTTTGTTGATTATGATTTCTCTTGTTTAAGTATGCTTGGCTAATTCATCTAGTATTTATTTGGGAATGCACGAAACTTGTCATTGATTGATTATATCTTATTGTTTTCTTATTGATGATTTTGGATCTTCCATATTCACCAATTAAGGCGTGATAGATTCAATGAGTATAATTGATTATAGTTTATAATTCTTGTTTCCTATTGCTTCTTGTTAATGGATGTGCGCATTAGGCTCTAGAAAACTAGCTATAAAATATTACATTGACATATACGTCTAGGGAAATGTGATTTTGTAGAAAGGATTTCATCGGTAACAGTCTTCATACTACCTTACCCATCTATGGATGATCACCTTTTAAGTGTTTGAATGTGTGTAATATACTCTTAGGGGCCTTGTAATAGTCTTCATACTACCTTACTTGTGTGTTGCCTTAAGGAATATTACATAAACAGCGGGTTCGGGCATTTCGTTCATGAGTTAGGAAATACTTACATATTACATCGCAAGGGTGACAAAGCAATAGGTAGAATTGGATAGCTAGCAAGGAGTAGCGCATCCCAGGTGAATACGCTTTGTTGTATAATTGTCCTCCACGCCATTAGATTATATTAGATTTAGAATTAGTAGTTAATTAGTTTAAAACAAACTAACCTTCAAACTTGAGATTTACTTGCTTTCATAAAATATAAAAATACAAAATCAATCTTCCTTCAACCCTTAGACCTTAGTGAACATTCCATCCGGCCTTCATAATGCTATTCCCCTAGAGAACGATAACAACCCTTGAGTCTTGCCTATACTACACTACAACGGTTAGGTACACTGCCTAGGGAGTTGTAAAACTTCTTGTGAAGTTCACAGTGACCGCATTAATACCTTTATTTTCCTTGAACTTGAGATGGTAGAGCTACTCAAAAGAGTCCAACAGGTTATAAACAGTAGTGTTATGACACCTAGATCCACAAATGTGATTTTCAAAAGAATTAGCTTTTCAATGTAAAATCACACGTAATTTTACAAATCACGTGTGATTACTCCGAGTGAAAATTTCAACACTAAAAAATGGTCAAAAATATATCACTGTGTCTGTCTACTAAAAGATAAAAATATTCTCGTGGCGATGGTGTATTTCCCGTAGTTTGACGATTTACCGTTTGCAAGATATGTTGTTTTAAAAAAAGGTGGAATATGAGGTTTTTGTTTGATGAGAAAATAGATGGCTAGGATTCACTCATTTGTTCTTTAAGATGATAGTGTTTTATAAGGATCTCACCTCGTGAGATGAATATGTTTGTTTAGAGCTAGGGGTAAGGGTGGCTGATGGTTTAAGCCATCCCACCAGCCCAACATGAAACTCACGCCAACCATACCGCAAGTGTCGCCAAAGCCTCTCGTGTCGAAGCCACCAACCCACGCGATAGGTTATTTATTTATTTTTATTTTGAAAATTTTAAACGTTTTCTAACGGATATATTAAAATATAGCCCCTTTTTTGTCTAAAACCTCCTACTTTTTCCAAATTTTTACCCTTTAAAAATCTAATAAATACCTCCTTATTCTACCATATTTTCACACTTTTCCAACATAATTTCAAACATCATAAAAGTAATTACGTTTCCTAAGCTCATGACACCGAGGCTCGACGTATATGAATGCAATTATAAATTGCCAACTGGTGTCCGTGAATGATGTGCTAACCCTGCAACATCCCAAATTCGACATGGTATGCGTTCGTTCCCAGTGATAGCTAGTCACCCGAACGGGGAGTGTCAATCCCTAATAGATCTATCCATAACATTCGCGCCCGCACAATGTAATTCCCAACTACATCTATGCAATTAACAGTTCATGATCATGGACATAAAGGGGTTATGGTAACTTAGGCAAACACGTAATCATGGCATAAAATGTACACTTGCGTCCAGTTTGTAAAACAAAGCATGTTATCACCCCAAGGATGTAAATCATTTAAATAATTGTAAAGCATGGGGCTATGAACTCACCTTAGCCGGTAGTTCTCTGAATGATAACAAGTATCCAAGTAAGCAGTGAATCACACCGTTAAGTACCTAAGTAAGTACGGTCAAGTCTTAGTTTACACATTTAAACTAACGACTCATTGTATAAACTAAATCCCATTTTAAGTTTATATATACCGTTATCACTTGTGTGGTGACACACAAGATCATTGTATTTATAGTTTCGATGGTTCTCGAGAAGCGTGAAATCATTATTAATAAATATACTTTATTTATTTATTGGTTATTAAATTGTTCGACGTCCGAATATCTAAACGTTCGACCGACGCGTTAAGTGTTTTATTCATTTCACCTTGGTTCTAACATACCCTTAGGTTTCTAGTTATTACACTTTTAGTCCCTCGGTTTGTAAATACACCCTTTTATGTTTAAAACCCTTTTAGTTTCAAAAGTGACATGATTAGTCCCTTGAACTTACAAAAGTTAGTTTTTGATTCTTTTAGATCCACTTAGCTCCCCAAGTTTCAGAACGTGGCAGGAATAGTCCCTAGGGTTATTAGAATACGAAAAGAATGACAATACTAGTCCCTTAGGTTTCGACATTTACGATTTTAGTCCTTTTACTTGCGAAAATTCTATTTTAGCTCCGAGTAAATCCCAACGAGTGGCATTTCTCTTTGTCAAGCTTGTTTAAGTTATAAAAATTGGTTCGGCCTAAAAATAAGCTATCCGAGCTTATTTTTGGCTTAACGGGCCTTATTGGGCCCGTTAAGGTCCGTTTAGTGTTTTAGAGGTCCGTTATAGTTTTAGTAAGTTCAAATGTTTGCAATAAGCTCACGAGAGCCTGTTAAGCTTGCAATAAGCTCGGTGAGCTTATTGAAGCTTATTTCGAGCTTATTGGGCCCGTAAGCCCAATAGCTTGGCCCGATGTACCCTTCAATGTTTCAAGGCTTTTACTAGACCATATTCAACTCGTTTTAAGCCCAAATAAACTGTTTGTAATTTGGCTTATTTAAAATAAGCTAATAAGCTAATAAGCACTTTCTTTGGGCCGGTTTTGGGTTTGTTATGGGCCCGATAAGGGTATTTTAGTGTTTTAGACTTCTCCTAGTGCTTTTCTAACTTGTATTTAACCGAAACAACCTGTTTTCTTTTCAGCTTATTGGAAATAAGCTGATAAGCTAATAAGCGTCCCTATTGGGCCGGTCCTAGGCCCGTTAAGGCTTGGTAAGGTTTCAAAGGGTCTTAGTGGGTCCATTGAGTTCTATTAGGTCCAATAAGCACTTAGGGGGCCCGTGGCTTATTTAGCTTATTCAATAAGCTAATAAGCTCACTGTTGGGCCGATTTGGGCCCGATAGAGACTCGGATGGGTTCTAGGGTTTAGGGCTTGGCCCGTTAACCTTATTTGAGTCCGTTAAGCCCTTTGAACTTGTATAAGCTGCGCAAATAAGCTGTTAAAGCTTATTGTGAGCTTATGGCTCACGTTGGGCTTGCGAAAAGGGCTAGTAAGCCCGTTAAGTGTTCGGTTGGTGTTCAAAGAAATACAATGGGTCCATTTAGGTTCTTAGCTCCATTCTTAAGCTCAATAAGCCGTGTGTAGGCACACGAATGAGCTATCCAACTTATTGTGGCTTACGAGTGTACATGGGGCTCGTGTTGGGCTCTTAACGATGGGTCTTGTAGCCCAAGAAGGGTTCGAATAGTTTACTAGTGTGTTCATGGTTTCGATAATTCGTTTAGCACTTAAATAAGAGTGCCTAGCCCTTTCTAAGCGTGCCCCGTGACATGCAAACGTTTAATAATCTTGGAAACACGCACCTAAGCCGAGTTGATACGTTTTCTTTGAAAGTTTACGTATAGATTCCTTATATTTTTGCGAACAAGGCTTATTTCTTATATCGGGGTCCATCCGCATATATCAAGGTTATTGTTCGTTAGTTCTTTCGTTTTCGACACTACACAATTTATTAAACGTCTACAATGTGCTCTCAATACGTTCATTTCATGTTTATCATGTGTGTCTTCACGTTAGCATGTCGTATACACGTGTTCTTGGCCCTTAAACTAGTTTACAATATGAATGAACACGTAAAGTACGAAGGAAAAGAGTTGCATATAACTTACAATGGTCCTAGAGCTTCGATGGTGTATTTAGAAGAAAACCCGACTCGTTTGTATCTTAAACGCGTGTAATCCTAAGCTCCAAGACTCGTATACTTCTCTTATCCCTTTATATGCGATCTTAGTGTATCTCGTGTCCTTAGGAGGGAAAAGATGGGTCGAGTTTTGTTAGATGTGGAAGTGTGAGCGTTTGGCTTGCGGTTTGTAACCCGAACAAGAGGAAGGAGAGGGTTGAGGTGTGTAAGTTGTTATCAAGAGTGTTAAATGGTGAGTGTATATGACTATTTATAGGGAATGAGTCTAGTTAATCTTCCTAGTCCATAAACAAACTAAACCGAGCTAGAGGGGGCGGTTTTTAGGATTTCTAGTTGATTACTCATGGTTTTATGCTAAACCACTCTAGTACAAGTTTTAATGACTTAGGAGATGTACAAGATTTGCTTAGCTAGCAAATCTCTTGGGTTAGTGTTCTCTCTTGTTGGTTCGCGGCACAAGGAGGGCAAGAGAAGCAAAGTGGTTATTACCCATTGTGTTATAGTTCATTAGGGAACCATTAGGACAAGATTTAATTACCTAGCCTAAGTACATGTACCTTTTAAGATCATTAGAAAGATTTGTGCTAGCTAATGTCCACATGGGACGATTTGTTGTGGTTTCACTTGTCCTTATTCGACTTTAGAGTGATATAAACACAAGACTTGATTAATTTTTGTGTTTAGGCTCTCAAAGTGGGTATTGGTTTGAGTCTAGGTATGTCTAGGTATTTCCGGGGTGCGTCTAAATGTATTTTATCGCGAAACGTAACCCTTTTACGTGACCAATAAAAATAAAATACGCGAAGTACATAATTATCTTCAAAATAATTATTTCTTACTTGGTTGATGTAAACCCTTAATTTATTTTGTGACCGTTTACATTCATTGATTATTTCTAGTCTACGCGGTTTAGCTTAAAAGTAAATATTAAAAGTAAACGCGTATCGGACTAAAATAAATAGTGATCATTAATATAGTCGTAAAATGACACGAAAATGAGAAATGTTACACAATTTATTATTGCTTAAATACTTAGTGTTTAGAGAAGTATCTCTTCTTACAAAAGTAAGTGGGAGCATCTATAGATCTTGAAGATATTCAAGAACAAAATACATAACCTTCTGAATTCACTTGCTGATGTCATACTAAGGTTAAAACATGAAAATGTTGAACCAAAGTATAATGTAACTCTCATTCATAAATCCATAAGGATGCCTCATCAATGGAGTGATATTTTTATATCAATGCTGAGGAATATAAGTTAGTGGGTCATGATAAACCTATTAACTAATAAGATGAATTATCACATCTTGGATCTGATAAATATCTTAGAAATATGAATGATAAGATGTAGTCCTTAAAAGACAATCAATGTTTTTAGATTGATTGGTATTTCACCAAACAGTAAAATGTGAGGTGAGAATGAGTTTCTTTTGAAGGAAGGCTCATAAGGACAAGATTGTATACTATTCAATGCCTTGACTGAGACAAGAGTTGTTAATCTTCTCAAGCAATTGACTATGATTAAATCTTTTTTTTTCTACACGCATTAATTATATAAAGATAACTAATTGTCATACAGATTTCTTGAATCTGAAGTATGGCGAATTAAGGATCATAACTCTTTCCTTAATGATTACCTTGCGAGGACGATGTGTAATCAAAAGGGTTATGAGTCTGTATTTGTTTTATGACAACTAAGTTTTATAACTCTTTTCTTTATGATTACTTTTTGCGAGGACGCTGTGTAATCAAAAGGTTATGAGTTTAAAATAGTATTTATCAAGTATACAAGATAATAGAATCCAAGTGTGGATTGGATCATGCATCTAGGAGCTGAGATCTTAAGTTTAATCACAATATGATTTTGATTAAATAACTCCTGAGTACATCTGACATCAAGTGGGAGCACTATATTTTTCCTTAAAATTCATATGTTGTGTAACATATTGAAGGTATCATTCCATCTGAAATAGATCTTAATCCTTGAGGTTGGAATGAAACTTCACTTGCGAATTTTAGGAAATTAAACAAACGAACTTGGAATGAATGTTTAATGTAATAAACATATGCGAAAATTAAGTCCTAACACAATGCAATACATCATTGAAGCAAGTCTTAAATGATATATTTCATTTGAGATAATATATGGATGGAAACCTTATCTTTTTAACGAAGGATCCATCATGTATATCTTATATTGTGTATGAGACTGTTTGTTACTTTTGCACTAGAGCAAGATGAGCTAACAACAACAGTATCTAATTAAGAGTGTTTAGATGACTGATAACAACAATATCTAATTGGGAGTGTTTTAGATGACTGTTAAAACAAATGTTTACGAATTATATAAGGCATAGTGTTGTTTGTGTACACACGATGCTAGAGAAAAACCAATCCTAGTTAAAGTAGGATTTAATCATTTATGATAAATTTGCAAACTAAATATGCTCAACTAAGGGCATTGTTGCAATACACATTAAATAATGAGAATACTTTACATTTTAAGAAACTGTAAAGATGACTGTCTGAGACAGGTATGTTGTTGACTTCAAATACCTCATTGAAGGTATTGTCACATTTCCATACTATGATTCTTGCAATAGTATGCAAATATACATACGACACTCATCACAGCGTTCAAATTCTTCACAAATTTGTGATTTGAAACAAGTATTCAGAAAGTTTACTCAGATAACTATTTAGCTGTCTTGTAAAGGAAAAGTTGAGAATGTTAGATACATTGGACTTCAACTTGCTAATTAGTTTCATGCATATCTGTTTTAGTATTTTGATAATTGGGATGTAAGACAATTTTTACTTTCTGATGAATAAAGATACGTGGTATTTGTTATTCATACATATAATAATTGTTATCCTATATTTGCATGTTTAATCCTTGAGTGATTATATCATTCTAAATATGTCCATTGTCGGTTAACAGTATGGGAATATTGTTACAAAAGACAAATGTGAGTGTTGGTTATATTCTTTGAATATATGGATGGTTCCCGCCAAACTCATATGTTATTCACAAGGGATGCATATTGGACTCCCCAACCTTCGAATATTTACTTTTGGATCCTTTGTCATGAGTAAAATATCGAAAAATGGTTAGTTAAGTCATCCTTAGACTTGAGAATACAAACAAGTTCTGGTATGTGTGGATATTACTTTTTAATTCTAAGTCAAACACTAACCTAAAAATGGTAGTTATAAAGGCTATTATTGGAAGTGATGTGAAGCAGCATTCACAACACTTGTATTCAACAAAGAATTTGTTCCTCCACTTGATGTGCAATATGATACCATTGGCGCCTCTCCAGAATTAATCAGATAATTGTGTGGCCGCACCCAAAGGGTAATGCAAGATGATTCTTGATTACATTTGGTATATCTGTATTAAGTTCTATAACGAGAATCTAAATGGTTAAACTATATGGAATGAGTTAGGATCCATATCCATGGTTTAACGGTATTTGAACAAAGGGATGATTATAGCAAGAGAAACATAACCATGCTAATGAGAATGTTTTTGAAACTTGATCTCAGATGTTGCTAGACGTTTCCGTCGTTAGTATTTGGGCAGTCTGCTACTCCAACTCCCAAGTGAGAGCTGTTGGATTATGGTAGTTGGACTAGCACTAATACGACTAGAAATGTGTGAGCCTATTGGGGGCACACACGTTAAGACACGAAGAGTACGTTTATTATGTATTTGATATATATAACTCGTTTATATTTATTAAATATATAATATGTTTCACGAAATATATTTAAACGGTCGTTAGTTTTCGTTAGACGCTTAACTAACTTTATATATCCGTTAATTAAAAAAGAGAAGGGCTTAAAATGTCGAAATGGAAACCCTTGTCCTCCTCTCAAAAGTGGCAGATTTTGAAGGATTCTAGAAAAGGATTTGTGTGCAAATTATAGTGATAATGATGAGTGTTTCTGATAAGCTAAAGTCTTGAAGATTATCTTCAAGGTTTTAGAGTTATCTACAACTAGGGTTTTGGGTGATATATAAACACCTCATTCATTTTCCTTGAAACACTCGTCCCACACAAAAACTATACGACACTTTTATCTTGAAAGCAAATCTGCCATTCTCTTTATTGTTTAACCAATCAACAACTTAAACCCTTAAAGGGTTTGACTTTTCAAACGTTGAAGGCATAGTGGAAATATTAAACCACTCTTTGGTTTATTATTTTTCCATTCGTATATTATATACTCTTTGAGTGTCTGGTTGGATTTGAAGAAAAACAAAACACGTGTTGATTTGTTTTGGTAATCGTGAAGCAACGACTAGCATCGTGACGTACTTGTTTGACGTGTTGTGTGAGCAACGAGGTGACAATTTAGTCACTAGTTTCTAGATCTCGGTTTCATTTATTCGCAGTTGTCTTCGAGGGTTAGTTTTCTTGATTACCCTATTATTTATTTATTATGTGTGTTAATCATATGCACCTTACTTGATCCATATCCGCTGCGTACTCGTGGTTGTTAATGGTTAACAGTTTATCAAATCCCACATCAACAACTACTGTGACCAGATAAGTACCTGAATTAGGTGTGAATAATATAAGTGTGAATAAGATGTAATCTAATCATCCAAGGGCCTAGATAGTCTAGGCTTATGACTAATTATGTTGGAGTGAGAACTCTTGATTTAGCAATTAGCAGACTGAAAAAGGGAAAGCTATGTAATTCATTATTATCAACTTGTATGAGGTGACCTATTTAGCTTTTATGTTCCTGCGTTGCTAAATGTATAAACAAGTGGTGCTTAATGGTCTGTTGACACAAAAAAATATGATGTAAAGTTCATATGGTGCATTTTCATTTTTAGGTTTCACTTTATCTGATATATTACAACTTTTTATTATATACCTTCAAATGTATCGGATGTGCTTTGTGTGATCCTTTGCATTATCCTTCCATTGCGCATTTAGTACGCCACAACAAAGATGAAAACCCCCGCGCTCCGCAGAGGAGCGCAGGTTGAAAACCTAGTATATAAAAAAACACCAGCAAGATGCTAGTGAAATAATTGCAACATGATTTAACGGCTAATAAAGCTCTTTACTTATAACTTTGAGGCCACAAGTTCAACACTTGCTCCCTACATCTCTCTATCTTTTTTTTCTTTTTCCTAGTATTAGTTTTGTTATTACTATAAAAGACATGCATGCCCAACTTTTTAACCACACTACTGAAAGTAATTCTGTTAATATTTCTTATTACCAAAAAAATTTTAAGACAATAATTTTATTAACACACAACAAAATACATACATCACAAACCCCTGTAGGGACATCCCCTCCCCCCCAAAACTAAATGACTACCCGATTAGAGAGGACCAATATAAAAAACCCCATAAACTAAATGACTACCCGATTAGAGAGGACCAAAATCCATGACACATGAGATATGTGCAAGTAACAAAACCAATGTAACCAACATCAACATACAATACCCCAGACACATGAACCTGTATCAAAGAAAAACCAAACATGAACCAAACACTTTGCGTTAACCATCAGAATCACCAGCCACACTCTTATTTCTCACAACACCACATTCCGTTGGTCTTGTCAACCACTTTTCCCATTGATTTTCCCATTTCTTAGCCCTCATGTATATCCACTCAAACGTTTTTAGTTGGATTTCATTGAAGAGTCTTGAACTGTTCTCAGACTTCCTATTAAATACCCGAGTATTCCTATTCTTCCAAACAAAATAAGTAGCCACCCATATAGTCGTTTGCCACAATAATCTACTCTCCCTACCCATCAAACTTTTCCCTTTATGACACAACAACTCCTATACCGTGAACACATCAGTTTAGCCAACACCCCACCAAGCGAAAATCATATCCCCCACATTAATCACATTTTCACATAACATCAAACAGTGGTCAAGTGATTCCACTACATTATCATACCCCGGGCAAAGAAGAGTATCAAGATCAATACCTTTTTCATCAAGCTCTACACGCACATGGCGTCTCTCATTTAAAGCCCGCCACACGAACACATTGACTTTTTTTAGGCACAAGGTTGTTCCACAACGTCTTGTGTACATCCGCCACACCCATCCTCTGCTCTATCCACCTAGATAACGCCTTCACTGAAAAATACCATTTGCATCCGACTTCCACACCCAAATGTCTTCATTGAATTGGTTAAGCCTAAAGTTGCTTCAAGTTCTTCCAACTCCTCGCCAGTTCTACCTCTAGGAACTCTAGACCACTCCCAACACCATTCCCACTCCTCATTAACCCATCTTCCTTTATGATCCACCTTCACTTCCTTGTTACTTTTCATCCTATACGATCTAGCAAAACGATCGCAAAAGCTACATCCCCTACCCACTTATCTTTCCAAAATGATGTATGTAAACCATCCTCCATCTTTTTGGCAAATTGATTTTCAAAACCCCCATCTAACTCATCTAATTGCTTCCCAACGCGAATAATATTAGCCCACACACCTCCCCTTACTAACCGAGTCCCACCTACACTACCAATTAGTTTTGCTATTACATGTGGAAATTCTTTCTACTTTTCGTTTTAAAATAAAAGTTCATTTTTATATTGCAAAAAGTTATAGAAATTTACACTAAAAGAATACTAGTTAACAATCAAATATCATATTGGGGTAATTGCATATATCCTCACTAAACTTGCATATTTGCATATATACTCAAAACATGTTTAACTTGCATTGTACATCATGCATTTAAAACTTGTGTTTTGGATATAGATATGCAAATATTCAAGTTTTAGTAGGTATATATGAAATTCTCCATAGTCAAAACTAAAAAATTTACATTAAACATCTAAAAGTGATGAGAAGAAAATAGGACAGTGAGTGTAGAAAAGTAGCGATAGGATACAATTTACATACAATTATAACACTACAACAATCATATAAGGAATTCGAATTCATGTCCCTTACCATATGAGCCTCGGACATTATCCAACATAACAAATCCTGTTTCATATAGTTTTATGTTTGACATAATAGTTTATTTTACAGAAGTCGTTTTACCAGATTTGTTCAAAAATCTTTTTTATACATAGGTGTATGAGTGAAACAAAATAATAGGAAAATGTGTTTTTTATTAGAGAATAAGCAAGTTAAGGCATAAAAGTTAGAAAGAATTATAGGCTTATTATTTAGGCTACATATACAAAACTTATGATTTTAGAATTTCGGTTAATTTTAAGACATTTGTATGTACTAATACGAGTTTACACACTTTGTCCTAAACTTGTACTTATAGCTATAAAGAAACGGTTAACGTGAGAAACTATGTAAGAGAGAGTTTACTTTACGTTTCAATCAAAAATGATTTTAGTAGATAAATGTCATAGGGAGAATTGCATATATACCCACTAAAACTTGAATATTTGCATATATATTTTTTTAGAAATGCGAATATTTGCATATATACTCAAAACACAAGTTTTAAATACATGATGTACAATGCAAGTTAAGTATGTTTTTGGTATATGCAAATATGCAAGTTTTAGCGAGGATAATTACCCTTTTGGGTATACACGCTAAACTATATACCAAATAAATAATAATTATATAAAGGCTAAATAATTTATTTCTGAAAATGAAATAATTTAACCCGCCAAACAAATCTAGCCCGCTTAAACCTTTGGATGACGCATGTTGTCATAGTATTATTGTTCACTGAATTAAAATTTATTAAATAATAATTCTTTTACGGAATATAGTTTTAACGATGACTCTTGTGTGTCGTCAAAAAGCCTTAAATCCTTAAAAAATTAAATATAATTGTTAAACGTAACTTAAAAAATATAAAATTAATTTATTGACAGAATTAATAATTTAATAAATCATAAAAATTATTTTTTCGTAAAAATGTGTTTAAGTTGTAAAGGTAGTTATTACGAAGACGGTAGTACTTCATGTATCGTCGATACTTTTGTATTGGACTTGCGTTATTCAAAAGACGCGCTTTCGTACATGTGCAATCAATTTCATTTAATGAGATGTGATTATCCCACTCAATTGAATACGAGACACTTGTTTTGTTCACATATCTTGATCATCACTTGAATATTCTTGGATGTGGTAACACTTGCTTATGAACATCGATACTTGTCGTATTTGACTTGCATCGTTTAAAAGATGTTTCGTATAAGCGCTATCAATATAATAGAATGAAATGCGATGATGCAACTCGATCGAATATTACACTTTGTTGGTTCACATATATCGGTCATCACTTGAATATTCTCGGATGCGATAACACTTGCTTATTAACATCGATACTCATCGTATTTTACTTGCACCATTCAAAAGATGTTGTTTCGTATAAGCGTTATCAATATAATAGAATGAAGGTTCCACTCGATTGAATATGAAGACACTTGGTTGGTTCAAATATCTCAATCATCACTTGAATATTCTCGGATATGAAAACACTTGCTTATGAACATCAATACTCGTCGTATGTGACTTGCGTAATTCAAATAATGTTGTTTCGTATAAGCGTTATCAATACAATAGAATGAAATGTAATAATGCAACTCGATTGAATATGAAGATACTTGGTTGGTTCACATATCTCGATCGTCACTTGAATATTTTTGGATGTGATAACACTTGCCTATGAACATCGATACTCGCCGTTTTTGACTTGTGTAATTCAAAATATGTAGTTTCGTATATGTGCTATCAGTATCATTAAATGAGATGCGATAATTTCACTCTCGATTGACCATGAAGAAACTTGGTTGGCTCACACGACTCGGTCACTTGAATATTCTCGAATGTGATAACACTTGCTTTCATATTTGACTTGACTTGCGTCATTCAAAATATGTTGTTCCGTATAAGCGCTATCAATATAATATAATAAAATGCGATGATGTAGCTCGATCGAATATGAAGGCATTTGTTTCACATGACTTGATCACTTAAATAGTTTCAAATGTCATTAAACTTGCTTAATAACACCGTCACTTTCGTATTTGTCTCATTTAAAACGTTATTTATTTCATATTATAGTATATTATTAATTAATTTGAATTTTAAATCTACATTTGATTTATATACGTTGGTTTTAATTAATTTTACAAACAAAATGACAAAAAAAATTGACCCACTTTTATCTGGTTTAGAGCTTTTGTCGTTGAAAAAAGTGTAGACACAAGAACCTGAACATAAATCGTTTAGTATTCTAATTATTTATATTTTATATATTTATAGAATTACTGTAGTTAATAACTTGAATATTTGTTTATTTCATTTATATAAGAAACATGGCCGGATTTAAGCATGTGCGTAGTGTGCAACGGCACAGAACCTCCATTTTTAGGGCCTAATTTCTAAATCTGTAACTTTAGTATAAACTCACTTTTGGACTTTTTTTTCCTAATCGATAGATGTTTATGATGAAATTAATATGTTTTACAATGTTACAATATAGTTATTTGAGTCATAGCGAAAAAGTAAAGTGCAAAATTCGTTTATAGTGGAGTAAATATGGAGGGGTTTGCCTAGCGAAGAAAATGACACATATTTTAAAAGTTTGGTTCGGTTTTATTAGAATTGATAAGGCTAATTCATTTCCTTAATTATCTTTATCTTTATATATATAAAGATTCAGTACAAAGCAATTGAATTGCAGTAGTTATGACTCATCTTCTTAAATACCATAAACACCCTACGCCTTTCTATTTACCTTCATTCATCATCATCGCCTCTTCAATTCTACACGGGAGTCATATGTACACAGGAGTTACAACTTACCAATCCTTTAATGTGCATCATCATCGACTCTTCATATCTACACATCAAAGAGTTACCGACCATTCAATTGGAGTTATAAAGCATTCAAAATCCGGATTTGAAAGCACACAGTGGAGATTTAATAGACATCATTTTGCATCACCAGATTCAAACCAAAAAGAAATACAATTGATTTCAACCGTGGAGCTGATTCACAAACAATCGATTTCAAAATAGATATCGAGGTATGTTGATGATAAAAGGTCCATTTTTTTTTTTTATTTAGTTAATTTGTTCATCTTGCATATAAGGTGTTTGATAAATTGTTTTAATGACATACATAGTATTATGTATTGATTGGATTGTTAATATTGATACTATTGCTCTTCAGCTTTGATGTTTGAATTTTTTTAAATTGGTTTATTGTGGGTTCTGGATTCTTCATGTTAGCTTAAGTCTCTCTTTCCTGCTCTCTCATCTCTCTTTAGCTATATGAGGTTTCATGATGTGCTTTGGTTGGGTGAGCCAACTGTGTATTCGTTTGAGTTAGGAACTGGGATGGAGGATACACAAGTCCCATATCATAGAGGAAGGCAAATTACTACTTGCTGTTTTGCTATCATCATTATTGGCTTTCACTTCTATCACACGTCATATGTTTGGTTTACAGCAGCTCTGACATCGGCAAGATTGTGTCTTAATTGTTTGATTTTTCCCAGATTTAGATATTGTTAGTCTACGGTAGTAAGGGGACTAAAGATGAGATGGCCCGTATCTTGGCGGGGCAAGTTACTAGACTTGCAGCCATGGTGGGCACATCCTCTTTTTTCGATCGTTTGTCCGTCTGAGCCTCATTGTCTGTGTTGTTGTCATTATCTTCATTATCAGTGATGCTTTGCAAATTGGATTGGTAATGTTGTTGTGTTTTCAGCTGCAAAAGCTGACAGAAATATGTTGTATTTGGGCAAAGTCTCATGCTAACATGTGTAATCCATAATAGCCGTTTACACTAACGTAGCCATGGTGGTTGTTCCGTATTTGTTAAACGGGTTATTGATGGATTATATAAGTAAAATTATTTTTTAAGAAAGTTTTTATGGCTATGATGATTGTTGAAATTTCAGGGAGATGTTCCAACCCTAACATGGCAAGGCAATGACTGGATGGCATAGCATATATGCCTGCTATGCAACCAGATTTCTTTGCAGCCGTAGCGGAATTCAGATACTTCTAGGGATGAGCATGGGTCTAGAACCGGTGGAACTGGAACCGGAACCGATGGATCCGAGAACCGAAATTTTAAGAAAAATAGGAACCGAGAACCGAACCAAATAGTTTTTTTTGGTTCCGGTTCCGGTTCCGATCCCGGTTCTGGTTCGGGTTTCACCGGTTCTACCCGGATAGAAACCGATATCTATATAAGAGCAAAAATCTTCATGCACTAATGAATGTAAGGCCAATTTGAAAAACGCAAAAAATATATATTTTTTAAGCATGTTGCAACCATTTACTAAAAAGGCAATATCATTTAACAACTAAAAGCATAAATAAATAAACAATCATTCTAGTAGTTCACAACTTTACACAAGTTCATTAATTGCATAAACAATCTGAAAACAAAATAAAATAACTCAACGTTGTCCAGAACAAAGATAACTAGAAACGTTATATTCTCAATCCGTTTTGTTTTCGCTTTAATACTCTTTCGGTTTAGTTTTTTCTCTAAATTGTTCCTTCCATATCTTTCACAATCTCATAGTCTTTAATAAATCATTCCAACATCAATATCCCAATAATTTGCGTTCTCGACGTTTCTCACCCAATCTGTTTGTGCAAATCAAAGTTTTAACCACATCGCTGTTGACAAGCGAGTTCTATAGGGGGTCTAATACAACGTCCACAGAAAGGGCACATCCGTACTAAACTGCCCCCTTCAGATGCCACATTGAAATTTGAATTGGCCAAGATATCTATCACAAAAAAAGTATGTGTAAACGACAAAATCACAAAACTATAACAGATTACACTAATATGCAAGTAAAAGGATAACAATGTAACATTCGTGAAAAATAAATTGTTGTTAACTCTCGTTCTGCCATTTTTTTTTTGAAACAATAGGAAAGCGAGGACCATTTACTTTCCACCATTCGTAGAATTCAAGGCTCTGACCTTTACGAATGCAATCTTCGGCTCTCTAAGTTATCAATGCTAACTCTTGTTTCGGTTTTCATAACTAGCTAGTAGCATCAACATTATAATAACATTTAAGAAAGTCATTATCTCCATTATTAGGGGATGTAACTTCGGATTCCATGTGCTCACCCATACTCAAATTTGACGATAGAAAATCAAAGCCTTTCTTATACGTTCCAAAAACTCTCCATTATATCTTAACCTCTTCATCCATATCCTCAACCTTGCTCTCAAGTTCTTTATTGCTCATAGTTTTTTCTTTAGATATATCATTACTAAAAAATTTTTCTAAAACCATGAGCAATAAGTGACACCTTTCTTAGTTGGATCTAACAAAACGCGGCGAAATACATAAAATCATTTATACAGAAAAAAGAATTAGCATGATTTATAGAATCGTGAAGCAAGAATGCAAAATAAAAATCAAAAATAAAACTTACCTCCATTGTTTTGATAATGATCTTAATAGATTAAAGGTTAAGGAGTTTTAAGGGTTTAAGGTGTTTGGCTGTGTTTATAAAGTAGGCCCTAGGTTTTTTTATGGAATTGGAATATTAGAGCGTATAATTAAAGTATGGGAAATTATTACCTAATTTTAGAATAATTGGATATTTGGTTCAGGAATCGAGAACCGGTGGAACCGAACCGAACCAAGAACCGAAAAAATCTCAAAATCAAGAACCGGAACTGGAACCGATGGTTCTGGTTCCGGTTTGGTTCTTATCGGTTCCTGTTTGGTTCTTGGTTCCGATCCGGTTCTTTGGTTCTTTTGCTCATCCCTAGATACTTCTATGACCTGACTACCAGCTACAAATCTGAGCCTAATTTTAATTCATAAGAAATTTGGAAGTTGCAGAGGTATAGGTTCAATGACAAGCAGATTAGTGATTTAGATGTAAATGGTTCGAGTTCAGATGACAAGAAAATAAGTCAGATTCAAGACTATGCATATTATATGCCCCAACGGTCCTTACCTGGTGCTGATAATGAACTACTGATCCCGTCTGTCAATAATGAGCACTTAAACGATTTAGATGTAGACGATTCGCATTCAGACATTGACAAAACAAGACAGAGTAAAATCGAGGTAGAACAACAACCGCGTAAGTAGTTTATTTATCTAACTAATTATTGCATCCAAACATGGTGGTGACCTTGATTCCTTGAATTGTTTAGAAAAATATGTTCCTCAGATCAAATTTTGACGTATAACTAATTACTTTGTTCTTTTAAGTTTCATGTTTTAGGCTGCAATCCCGGTTGCATATAGAAGGTTTTATAAGATAGCACTCACCAGGGCCTGGAACATCAACAAAAGATGAAAGAAAAGAAGTTGTTGATGGCAATAGTCCACCTTTAAGAGTACAGATAAGTACTCATATTAAGAGCACGTAAATTAAAAAAATACTTATCTTTTTATATTTTATACTTTGTAAAGGTGTTTGGTTGACTTTATCTACAAGGGTGTTTCATTGTTATTGTTGGTTTTGAGATTGCCTCTCTGTTAAAAGAATTAGTAAATAATATAAAGAGCTGTGGACATTGACAAAACAAGACATAGTCAAATCGAGGTAGAACAACAACCACGTAAGTAGTTTATTTATCTAACTAATTATTGCATCCAAAATCTAAAATTTAATAATTAGTGTGTTATATGGTAAGTAAGTTGGGTTTTAATTTATATGGACATTGGTAACCAACCCGTTTTCATCCTTGGTAAGTAAGTTGGCTTTTAATTTATAACCCTCACAATCCTAGAATGTATGTTATATGGTTATTCATGTACGCTTTCTTATTTATTCATATGGGCATAATAAATTAACACTGTTGTAGAAACATGGCACCCAAGTAAAGTTATAGTTGGGGTAACTAACAGTAATTGCTTTCAAGAAGCACATGTTTACTATATTATATGATTTGACTAAAACTTATATACACTTAGGCATGATTTTTCAGGTTACTGGATGCATTTACTTTCGATGATTGTTAGTGAACAACCTGCGTGGTTTTAAAAACAGCATACAAGGCTGTAACAACGCTGTATAAACAACATTTAAAAGCAGCCCACAAAGGGGTGAAGTGTTTGCCGGCACGTGTTTACATGGCCGTTGTAAAACAACATTAGTAATGGGGTGAAGCGGGTTGGTTTTAACGGGTGTCTGGACGATCTGTAGTGGGAGTTTTTGAAATGCAGTGTATACTCAGGGATAATGACAGGTGCTCGAAAGGCCTTTTTCTATGGTTTACCATCTATCTCGATATCATATGACTGGTATGTAAGCATCTTCACTCTATATATGCTGATAAAACAATCCAGTGTGGCTTTTGACCCATTATGTGTGTTTGATAAAGTACAGTATCATTAGTAAACCAAACTATGTTTTGATGACTGCATACTTAAGCTATGTATAGAAACAAATCATTTTTTGTTATCAGTTGAAGTCCACTTACAGTCCAAGTTTGATAAAAGTAAGACACTAATGGGGTGTTTGGCATTAAGACTTAAAATTAGCTGATCATGTGTGTATTCTATACTGAAATTATAATAAAGCCCTTAATCAATTGAGAGCACCCCCTAAGTTATAGAAGATACCCTTATATGTATTGCATGAGCACCCCCTAAGTTATTATATCGGTCGGATCGTAGATTCGTGGTAGCGAACAACAGACAATATTCACGCCAATCTTATGTACCACAATTTTTTTAGGATGTGAATCCCAATAAATTTAATAATTTGCATGTGAGATGCTTTTGTAATGTTGCATTCACCTCTAAGAAGATATTAACGGAAAAAGTTAATTCCTTAAAGTATTGTATATATTATCAGTATTCAAAGTTTGTTTATACAACTATTATTCACTGAAAATTATTTGAGATAGAATTCCACAAGTGGCAACGACTTATATGAATATGCCATTATGCTAAGCTAATTAAGTATAAGAGTAGAGGACCGCATATTGCTTAGGGTCATCTGCAATAATGTTGTTTGATGTGAATCATGTTGATCCCTTATTGACCACTAATATAAAAAGTTAACGTGGGGGATCAACTAATGTTAAAGCTAATGGTAAATACAACTTTATCAAATTATTTTACAACATTGTGTTTCTCTGAGTAGATGTTTTCAGCATTCATTTTTGTGCTTAATTCATTTATTCTTCTGATGGATATAGGTGTCTTCTTCTTCCAATTTGTGCTTACATCTAATAGACGAAATGTGAAAAGCCGCATACTAGATAATGCATCTGGATCAATTGATGTGGATGTTGCACTGAAGTCATAGATTGGTCATGGCCATTTGCAGCAATAATATTCTCCCTGAACACGTACACTTTTTAAAGGGGCTTTTGGGTATGGATGTCGTTGTATTTAGGGGTGTTTGGATCTATTGCGAAACTAAATTATGCAGTATATTCCAATCGAAGGGTTGGCTGCACTCAACAAAGCAATTGGGTATGAGCCTGCACATTGATCCTAATTGCAAATCAAAGATTTTATAAGACTAAAACAGGCCCGGTGCAACGCACGGGTTCGACACGCCTCATGATTTATTCAAATACTTTCTAATAAGCATAAATGCATCTTACTAAAATATGAGTTTGAGAAAGGATATATGAATTGTTATAAGAACTATTATATCTGGCAAATGTGAGTTGGATTTCTAAATTTCAAAATGTACCAAAATTAAAGAAACAAATTGGCATTCTAATTATCTAAAGTCTATAAATTTATTGCATGAGTTTAATCGATGATTAATGTTCTTTTGAAAAAGTTTGAATTTTAAACATATTTGTACTCGATCCTTAATTAACCGGTTAACTAAAAACGCAACTTATTTATTTGACTTAAAAATAACGGCAAAAGTTTTTTTTATAAAATATTGCCAAGTTAGTTGAAAAAAAAACTTTATAGAGTGAAAAATGTATGAGGATATCAATATTATAACATAAAGAAAATCAACTTTTTTCTTTTGCTACAAAACCATTTCATCAACAAACTTTTGCTACTATCATCGCTCAGCAGTTACAAAACCTACTACCCACTATTATAGCTCAAGTAGGAAACCACATTAATAACCAAAGGAACAATGGGGATCGAAACGACAACGTGAACAACGGTCGAAGTGGTTGTTCATACAAGGAGTTTTTGACATGTAACCCCAAGGGCTATGATGGAAAGGGTGGTGCGATAGTCGACACTCTCTGAGAAAATGGAATCAATCTAGGACATGAGTAGATGTGGAGATAATCAGAAGGTCAAGTACACCGCCGGTTGATTTATCGGTAAGGCACTAACATGGTGGAACACCCAGGTCCAGACTAGAGGTCGGGAAGCCACAGTTGGCATGACCTAGGAAGATTTTAAGGCCTTAATGTGAGAGGAATTTTGTCCAAGCAATGAGATGCAATAGCTAGAAACTAAGTTTTGGTGTCACGCCATGGTTGGAGCTGTCCATGCTACGTATACTAATCAATTTCATGAGCTTGCTAGGCTAGTCCCTTATTTGGTTACCCCTGAGAACAAAAGGATTAACAGGTACATCTATGGCTTTGCTTTACAGATCCGTGGGATGGTGGCAGTAACAGATCCAACAATAATTCAAAGTGTTATACTAAAAGCTGGAGTGCTAACCGATAAGGTAATTAGGAATGGAGCATTGAAGAAGAATACTTAGAAAAGAGGAAATAGTGGAGAGCCGAGTAGGGATGGAAATGTTAGGGATGATAACAAGAGATCTAGGACTGGGAGGGAGTTTGCCACAACCACTAACCCTGTTAGGAAGGAGTACATGGGTACGGCACCCGAATGTACAAACTGCAACTTTCACCATCACCCCGAGATGCCTTATCGTACTTGTACGAGCTACAACCGCTTAGGGTACTTTGCCAAGGATTGCAGGGTGGGGCCAAGAGTGGTGAATCTACTAAATGCTAGAAACCCGACTGCTGCTCGTGAGGCGTGTTTTGAGTGTGGTGGTACTGACCATTACAAGGCAGCATGTCCTAGGTTGAACCGAGCACCAAGACCAGGAGGAAATCGTCCAAATCAAGCTATGGCTATTGAGGGAGGTCAAGGTCGTGGAAACAATGACAACCTGACACGTGAAAGGGCTTTTGTGATAGGAGCAGAGGAAGCTCGCTAGGATCTGAATATTGTGACGGGTACGTTCACTTTAAATAACCACTATGCTGCAACTATATTCGATTCTGGTGCCGATTATAGCTTTGTTTCCACTACTTTCATACCTTTGTTAGATATAGAGCCCAATAACTTAGGTTTTAGTTACGAGATCGATATAGCTAGTGGTCAACTAATAGAGATCAATAAGGTCATACGTGGTTGCAAACTAGAGATAGAAGGTCAAAATTATTTGCCACAGGAAAGTAGTTAGAATTCCACTACCAAACGGCGAAATGCTTAGAGTCTTAGGAGAAAGGCCAAAAGAGAAGATGAGACATCTCATGAGTGTAAAAGCCAAAGAACAAAAACTGGAGGACATTATCGTAGTTAGAAACTTTCCTGAGGTATTTATGGATGACCTATCATGATTACCACCTTCTCGAGAAATCGAATTTCACATTGACTTAATCCCTGGAGCAATACCGGTTGCGAAGTCTCCCTATCGTTTGGCGTCTTCCGAAATGAAGGAGTTATCGAGTCAACTCAGGAGAACTCCAGGACAAAGGATTCATACGACCAATTTCGTCGCCATGAGGAGCACCAATATTATTTTTTAAAAAGAAGGATGGTTCTTTTAGGATGTGTATTGGCTATAGAGAGTTGAATAAGTTAACCATCAAGAATCGTTATCCCCTTCCAAGAATAGATGACCTATTCGATCAACTACAAGGATCACAATATTTCTCTAAGATTCTGGATACCATCAGCTGAGAGTGCACGAGGACGACTTCCCAAAGACTGCATTTAGAACTCGATATGGATATTTTGAGTTCAGAGTAATGCTCTTTGGTTTGACGAATGCACCAACGGCATTCATGGACTTGATGAACTGGGTTTGTAGACCATACCTAGAATAACTTGTGATTATATTCATAGATGACATTTTGATGTACTCTAAGACAAAGGAAGAACATGAAATGCATCTAGGGTTAATTTTAGATCTGCTCAAGAAGGAGAAGTTATACGCAAAGTTATCTAAGTGTGAATTTTGGTTGCAAGAAGTATAGTTCCTTGGGCATGTGATTAACGGTGATGGCATTCATGTAGACCCTAACAAGATTGAAGCTGTTAAGAATTAGGAAGCCCCTAAGTCACCAACGGGAGTTTGGTCATTCTTAAGATTAGCAGGATATTACTGGCGATTCATCATGGATTTTGTAAGATAGCCAAACCTCTTACCATCCTGAAACAGAAACACAAGAAATACGTTTGGGGAGAGGAACACAAGAAGGCATTTAAGATCTTGAAGGATAAGTTGTATAATGCATCTGTTCTAGCTCTTCCTGATGGACCAGAAGACTTTATGGTAAACTGCGATGCGTTAGGTCTAGGACTAGGTTGTGTACTGATGCAAAGGGGTAAGGTGATAGCATATGCCTCTCGACAGTTGAAGATTCATGAGAAAAATTGCACCACCCATGATTTGGAATTGGGTATAGTTGTATTTGCTCTTAAGATCTGGAGACACTACTTGTACAGAACGAAGAGTGTCAAATACACCGACCACAAGAGTCTCTAGCATATCTTTAATCAGAAAGAGCTGAATATGCGCCGATGTAGTTAGATAGAGCTATTCAGCGACTATGACTGTGAAATTCGCTATCATCCTGGTAAGGCAAACGTGGTAGCTGATGCACTAAGTCGAAAGGAGAGATTTAAGCCTAATAGAGTTAGAGCTATGAACATGACCATTCAGTCGAGTATCAAGAGTATGATACTAGCGGCCTAAAATGAAGCATCTGAGGTTGTCGATTGGTATGTGCTTAATTACACATACCATTTTCCATTTGAAACGGACTTAAGCGACTAAAAACGTACCAAAAATACATTGT
>BQNB010005787.1:55070-76401 GCA_026074375.1 Tanacetum coccineum | reverse complement strand
AACTCAGCCATGCAAAGTTGATACTTTTGGAAAAACTAGTAGTAAAACATACTCATGTTAATAGACATGAAGTTTCACATAAATATATATTGTATTCAGTTTTACGTTCAAAGCCCCCTCATGTTTATATAATTAAAACGGGTATAAATACTTCGTGGATAAAATGGTTTAAATTATTAAACGAATAATTAGTCCGCTCGTAATATTAATAGTATTAGTTAATCAATTATTGTAGATCATGTGGATGGAAAATAAGTTTGGACTTTGGTTTAGGCGTCGAGTTTGGCTAAGGTACAGACATATCTACTCTATCTTTAAGCTTCAATTGTTCGTACGGATATTCTTAAAACATACTTCTCTTTACTATTATTATGATTTATGCGTTGTTTCATTCGTTCCATTATTCGTACAGATATTCCGTTCTTTTAGTAAGGACACCTTATGACTTGATTCTCATTTATTTTAGCTACTTTGATTTGTTGATTTTCCGTCTGATTTGCTATCCTTACACATGACTCATTTATATTCGTTGATATTCTGTTTGATTTGATATTCGCATTCATGATTCCTTTCATCTTTGTTTGAATATGATATTAGATCCGTTATCTTGATTGAATTATTGGAAACTTGTTCAGTTTGCGTAATTCTTTACCCGAGCAATTTGAACTAGTCATGGAGGTACCATGACCATGTCATTGATGCACCAATGACATGACACTATCTGTGGCAGTGTGATTAGTCCACGGCGTTCCCTTTTGAATGATGGCCTTTGATTATCATTAGCTTACATTTATGTACACTCGTCATTGTACTTGTGTATATGGATATGACTTTGTTTTGCAGGGAGCTTATGGATGCATCCTATGTACTTTGTTCCGTTCAGTTCAGGTGAATGGTTGTGTGTGTGCTATACACCCCCATATCACATTTGGTACATCAGGGAATGCATACATGTGTACATTTGATTATGTGACTATTTGATTATATCTGTTTAGGGTCTATTCATGTATCATGTTTAGACATTTATCTGATCTCGTGGGCATTCCTTTGTTGTTCTTAATTCTTATTCATTTGATTCGTATTTCGTATGCTATTTGTTTAACAGATTCTCGTGATTCGTTTCATTTATTCTTTTGTCTTATTACCTTCTTATTATTATATCTGTTCACTGAGCGTTAGCTCAGCCGCATTTTCTTTTCTTGCGGCAGGTAATAAGCGGGAAGCTGGGATATGAGTGTTGAGAGTAGGAAGCTTTTAGAGGACCGACCCTTGATAGATTTTCTTTGTTTGGATTTATGTTTAAGACTTATTTCGTTTGAAGATCTCTTTTCATTTAGACTTTGTTGGAATTTAATACTTTTGGAAGTCATTTTGTTACATGACTTAGTATTTATATTTAATAAAGTCTTCTGCTTGCGTTTATATGTTCTGATATGACACCATAATGTGACTCTTGGTCTCTTTATCGGAGCGGGATGTTACACAAAGTCTGGGAACTAGTCGACAAACCCTTTGGAAAGATTGTCATCAATCTAAAGTGGTTATGGAAGAACAAAAAAGATAAAGATAATACTGTAATTCGCAATAAGGCACAACTTGTAGCTAAAGGATATAAATAGGAAGAGGTTATCGATTTTGAAGAATCTTTTGCACCAGTCATTCGCTTGGAACCAGTCTGAATTTTCGTTGCCTACGCTGGACACAAATCTTTTATAATCTATCAGATGGACGTTAAAATGGTTTTTCTTAATGGTCCATTGAAAGAGGAGGTTTATGTTAGTCAGCCAGACGGGTTCGTTGATCCTGATCATCTAGAAAAAGTCTATCGCCTCAAGAAAGCACTTTATGGATTGAAGTAAGCTCTAAGAGTTTGGTATGATGAACTCTCAACATTCCTGATGTCCAAAGGTTTCACTAAAGGTACTATCGATCCCACTCTATTCACGATAAGATACAGAGAGGACATTCTACTTGTGCAAATTTATGTAGATGACATTATTTTCGGGTCTACAAACCTAAAATTTTCTAAAAAGTTTGAAAAACTAATGCACAGTAGATTTGAGATGTCTTTAATGGGGGAAATGAAATTCTTTTTAGGACTTCAGATCCACCAATCCCCACGAGGTATCTTTATCAACCAGTCCAACTACGCTTTAGAGATACTTAGAAAACATTGTATGGATAAATGTGATAGCCTTGGTACACCAATGGCTACTAAAGCTAAGTTGGATGCAGACTTGAGTGGAACACCCATAGACCAAACACGATATCGTAGTATGATCGGGTCACTCATGTATTTGACATCTAGTAGACCAGATATTATGCAAGCAGTATGCTATTGTGCACGTTATCAAGCAAGACCAGTGGAAAAGCACCTCAAGGAGGTTAAAAGAATCGTTCGATACTTAAAGGAAACCATCAATATGGGACTCTGGTATCCAAAGGATTCTGGTTTTGAACTAACCGCTTTTTCAGATGCTGATCATGTTGGATGCCTTGATACTCGCAAAAGCACTTCTTGAGGAATACAGTTCTTAGGTGAAAAGTTAGTCAGTTGGATGTCTAAGAAACAGGATTGTACTACAATGTCTACATCATAAGCAGAGTACGTGGCGTTGTCTGCGAGTTATGCTTAAGTAATGTGGATGAGGACACAACTTAAGGATTATGGCTTTGACTACAACAGAATACCGTTGTATTGCGACTCTCAGTCATCCATAGCTATCTCATGGAACCCCATGCAGCACTCCCGTACCAAGCACACCAATGTCCATTACCACTTCATAAAGGAACAAGTTAAACGTGGTATAACTGAACTGTGCTTTTTCAGAACTAAATACCAGTTAGCTGGCATGTTTACGAAAGCTCTGTTGTAAGATAGGTTTGAGTATCTTGTCAGACGACTTGGTATGAGATGATTGACTCCAGCAGAACTGGAGGTTCTGGCAAATGAAAATGCTTAATAGATCATCAAACATCGACTTGTACATATTTTTGAAAAAGAAAAATACAAAAATATAAAATCTGTAAAACAAAATACAAAAATAGAAAATTTCATAAAGAAAATACAAAATCAGAAAATCAAAAATTCCAAAAAGAATATTCTCGACATGTCTCTTGGAATCGATAACATTTACGTCCTTAGAAATGTCGATTTACATTGACACGGGTGTGTAAATGAAGTTCGAGCAAGAGTTTAAACGTTTCAAAACATGTCATTTCTAATTTTCTTAATGACTTGTAATCGCTCTCAGATTACAACTCGGACACCAATGACAAAGGAGAGTGTACGTTTCAGTGCGCTTATCATTAACGTTAGAAGAGAAGTCTTATAACAATGATGTTTTCAAAAGGTTTGAACACAATTTTTCTAAAAATTTTCATGGACATCATTCACAAACAGTGATTTTTTACAATTATGGTATCTTTTAAAATTGTGTGTTCAACACTCCATCCCTCATAAAGTTTTTAAATACGATCATTTCAAAAAGTTGTATCATTTTTATAAATGAGTCAATTGTTGAGGGTGTTTTTTTTTAAAACTAAAGTTTAATGATTTTGAATACATCATCTCACGACAATTCTTATGTACTCCCTCCGTCTCAAATTAATAGTCCCTCTTTCCATTTTAGGTTGTCCCAAAATTATGCCCTCCAAATAAAGTTGTGAGTAATGTGACAAGTTTACCATATTGCACCTAATAATACTAGAAATTACAAACTTTTATTTATAGATTTAATTAATTATATAAGGGTAAAACTGTCATTTTGCAAAAAAGTAAAAGAGAGAATGCAGTAATGATTATGTTTTCTTACAAAGCTTTAATGCTTTTGGATACATTATCTCATGACAATTCTTATGTATTCAAAACATTAATAAAAGTCTCTTAATAACAAATCAATAATAATGACATAACTTACTTTTGAATGTTTGTTATAAGATGATCCAGTGGCTGAGCATAATTTTTCAAGAATTCTCCAATGACATTTCATAATCTTTCAAAAGTGTTTGCTCAACACTGTCTCACCCTCATCTTTATATTATTTTTACAACTTGGTATCATCTTTGTTGTGTTAAACATATGTAAAATTGAGGGGGAGCAAGAAGAAAAAGTTCCACATAATTCATGCTGAAACATTTTTCTCCCCATAGAATTTTCATGACAAATTTTAATCACCTGGTATTTCAAAAACTAAGTGACTTATTATTTAAAATAAAGGGAGAAATGTGATTAAAAAGTGATCTTGAAAATAATAAGTGATCTAAAGACTTAAAGTGCTTTTTACTTCCACCCACATTGCGAAACACTTTCGTTTATCGATGCATGTGTATAGGGGGAGTTTTCCAAAAGATGAAACTCTCAAAGTGTCAAACGATTTTGATAATTCTATCAATTACTTTGATTGAGTTTCAAGGTTTTATGGTTACGATCAAATACCCAACAACCTATTAATTCATGATGATTTTGAAGTCATAAGGTGGTTAGGTTAGGTATTAGTCCTATGATCCAACCAGAATTGGATGGATCTACCCAAGGACACTCCATAGTTAAAAATAGCAGTCCTTAGGTATGACCTAGAGAAGAATGAGAAACAAGAATAATGCTGACTAAGGCTGAGATAACACTAGAACAATCATAACAAGGTGTTAGTAATGACGTCTTGGTAAGCATTAAAGGGGTTGAAGAATGAAAAAGAAATGTAAGGATAAAAGGTGTAAAGAAAGAAGCCCTCCATACAACTTAAGGCAGAAACCAAGTCAATACATATGCTATCAGTCTTCACAAAGATGAATTCTGGTATTGAAGAAAGATATCATGGACCAAGTGATGCATTGACAACCCTTCCCAGCCATTCAAGTTTCTCTCAAAAGATACTTGTCTTATTTGTCAAGGAGATCAACATAACTTCTATTGACTTTCTCACTCCAAGTTAGTTGATATTTAAAAGGTGGCAGTCAGCTCCAGCCTCCGATCACTAAAACCAAAACACACTAATCGAGTCTAGAGCCAAGAGATCAATTTATAAATCTTATTAGGCCACACTTCCTAATTAACACTTGTTGTTCAACATCTAGAATACAAGTGATAATAAAGAGTCATGCGCATTATCCTTGTGATTTTGCCAGAATATCAGAGTGATGCTCTTTAGTATTCATAGTGACGATGGAAATCCTTCCAGTGTCAACATCAAACAGCACTGCGGTAGGTGAATTACGAGATTCTATATGAATCAAACTTGTGAAACTGGATATCGATTTTGGTCTAGTAAATTAATTGCGAGTCAGTCAGTACGATAGTAACTAACTAATTCACTCTTATCATGTTGTCTGCTTTGAGACGCTTCGGTAATGAGAACAACCAAGTACGGTGAATCTAATGCATCTGCGTTAGAGGATCTAACACTTTAAGCTGGAAACCTTGTCAAGAAGGTTCTTTGAACTTATATGATCACATGTATAGTATTTATACTATAAAACGGGTAACTGGTGGTTATCGAAACCTAAATTCGACGAATGACAAAGATATATCGTCCATGTCTGTTGTTTATTACTAACCTAAACATGCAGGACAAGTCGATGGCGTAACTACCACATTCCAGCATAGTCGAATTCATTACCACATGCTCCTACTCGATCGAAAAACATAAAGACATGATGAAAGCTCAAGTACATGTTACTAAACACTTCCGCAACTTTGATTTCAAGATCTTCCTTACGATATCAAGATTATCAAGACAAAGATTGTCAAGGGAGATTATTAGCAAGCTTTCAAGATGATGCACAATATAAGCATGTTGGTGCCAAGACACAAGATTGCAAGAAGGCAAAGATCTCAAGGAGAAAGTTTTAAAGATATCGGAACTAAAGACAAAGTCAAAAGACAATGACAAAGGCTCAAGATCAAAGATCACACAGCATGAAGGAACAAGACTACAACAAAGATAAAGACTAAGACTTAAGAGCTCAATGACAATACAATTTCAAAGACCTCACTTCGGGGGAGAATGTTAGCCTCAAAATATTAAGTCAAACATGGAAGCTTCGATATTTATATTATTCACGTTGTAATGGGCTAGTTTGGGTAACAAGCTCGTTCATTTAATCTAATTTTGTACTAGTTACGGGCTTAGCCGTAGAAGAATACCTAGACATGTTTCCTAGATTATATATACCCCCTCTCCATGTGTGGAGAGGGTTGGTTGTTTCATTTTGTTTCACACACAATATTGCAAGCAATCCAAACACTCTCTTATTTCTCTCTATTTTCTTCCATTTTCTTTCTCTTTTCTAGTATTTCATTTTATGCTTATTATGAAAGTGAAGTGATTATATTTGGTTCCTACAGTTCGTTTGTTTTTTTAGATGTTTTATGATGAGGTGTCATTTTATACACTTTTTCGGGGTCGTTTAACCATCTAAATCGTGTGTTTATGCCCAAAATAGGTACTTAATCGTCCCTTTTTAGGTATTTTGCATTTGGAAGGCATTTGGAAGAAATACACGTGACATGGGCTCATTTAGAGAAGAAACGGACAAGACTACGAACCTACACCAACATCTGTCAAGAATTTCTACTCAGAAGCTGGAGACGGCGTCACAGATTACACGTGACGCCGTCACAACCCATCTCAAGATGGCGTCACAAGATCTCCAGATGGCGTCAGATTGTACGACCCAACCCATTATCTAGAATATTCTATTCATGATGGCGTCACGATTAACATGCGACGCCGTCATAGTGATTTTCCTATATATACAAATCCGTTTTTAGGGTTTTAAGTGTGTAACTTTAGAGTAAAAGAAAGGGACGAACCCTAGTTCGTTTAGCAGCTGTTAGGGATGATTTTAGGGCCTCAAAACCCTATTGTACTTCCTTCAATTCATGTTTTAATCAAGTAAGATTATCTTAATCATTCAATATGTCTTTGTGTTGTTTGATTCATTATTGTTCTTGCTTTATTTATAACATGCTTGGCTAAACCTTCTATTGTGTTTATTTATGATTGTATGAAACCTAGGATGTAGATCTTAGTGGTGTTACTTCTTGTGATGAATATGCATGTTAGAAAACCAGCTTTTGTATGTATCGTTGCTAATATGTCTAGGAAAACATGATTGTGTAGAAAGGATACCATCGAGTAACAGTCTTCATACTATCTTGCCCCTTATATGGTTGATCCACTCTTAATATATTTCAAATGCATTTAATATACTCTTAGGGGCCTTGTAATAGTCTTCATACTACCTTACTTGTGCGTTGCCTTAACGGAATATTAAAATAGACGGCGGGTTCGTGTAATTCGTTCATGACTTAGGAAATAATTACATAGATCATCACAAGTGTGACAAAGCAACAACACTAGGAGAAGCAATCTAGGGAGTAATACATGATTAAATAAACACAATCTTTTATTATATTGTTATCACTAGTAGCGTAGTTTATATTTAGTTTAATAGCTAAAACCAACCAAACCTCTCAAATATATGATTTACTGCTTTCCTATAAACATAAAAATACAAAAAGAATCTTCTCTCAACCTTTAGAATTCTGTTAGACCGTGATCAAGCCTTCCCAACCTATTCCCCTAGAGAACGATAACAACCCCCGAGTCTTGCCTATACTACACTACAACGGTTAGGTACACTGCCTAGGGAGTTGTAAAACTTCTTGTAGAAGTCCCTTACGACAACCGCAACAAGTTTTTGGCGCCGCTGCGTGGGGAATAGTTAGGTTTTGATCATAGTTTAGCTTAGTTCTACTTGCTTGAATCCTTTCAAGTAAGATTTAATTTTCGCATATTAGCTTTCTCGTAGTCTATCTGTTCTTTGTGTTATCTGTTTCGTAACCCATTCTCGTCAACCACCATGGGAGACGAGAATCCTATCCGCACTCTAGGAGACTACTCCAAACCTAGCCACGAGGGCTATAGGAATACCATCGAGCTCCCCGTAGGGAACAACATGGTACCTCTTCGATCCGACACCATCCGGTTGGTGCAAAACGGATGCTCATTCCACGGACTTCGGTCCGAGGATCCAAACCAACACCTCAAGGATTTCCTAAAACTAGTGGACTCACTTGACCTTGACGGTGAAAACAAGGAAAGAACGCGCCTGCGTTTATTTCAATTTTCCCTTCGCGATCAAGCTAGCAATTGGCTTGAACGTCTTCCAACAGGATCCATCACCACATGGGAGGATCTTACTACCCGATTCCATGCTCAATTCTTTCCACCGGGAAGGACCACAAAACTCCGCAATGATATCCTGATGTTCCAACAACATCATAGAGAATCTCTATCCGAAGCATGGACTCGTTTCAAGGACTTACTACAAAAATTCACTCATCATGGCATCGACCTTTGGCTCCAAGTCTAAATTTTTTATGACCATGTCAATCCTGACACAAGACGAACCATTGACCAATCGGCCAGTGGCAAGCTTTGTGACCTAAACGCCAAAGAATCCTGGGCATTATTAGAGGACCTCGCCCTCTATGACAACGAAAGTTGGAACGACCCAAGGGATTTCGCAAAGACGGTCAAGGCAATCGCATTGCCTTAAGATGTCCCGAGTACATCCGATCGCCGTCTAATCGAGCTCAAAAATCAAGTCCAATGCTTGATGAAAGCTTATCTTTCTCCGACACAAACTACTCAATTGAACAAAATCAATACCTCATGTGAGATTTGTAGTGGTCCCCATGACACTCAGTATTGCATGGAAGATCCCGAACAAGCCTTTGTTAAATACGCATCCTCGCGTACTGATGAAGCGGGAGGTAAGGGGTATACTTTCAAGCCCGAGCAAAACAATCTTGGTGACACCTACAATCCGTCATGGAGAAGTCACCCAAACCTTAGGTGGAGACAACCCCAAAACTCTCAAAATAATTTTTCAAACCCACCTAACCGGTTCCAACCCAACGGTTCAATCCTAAACCGTTCCTTCAACAACCATCCTCAAAGCTTTAACAATCAATCAAGTCTGGAAGGATTGGTATCTAACTTCATGGCATCTC
This sequence comes from Tanacetum coccineum, assembly GCA_026074375.1. Taxonomy (NCBI): domain Eukaryota; kingdom Viridiplantae; phylum Streptophyta; class Magnoliopsida; order Asterales; family Asteraceae; genus Tanacetum; species Tanacetum coccineum. The sequence goes on along the minus strand of BQNB010005787.1, from coordinate 67,379 downwards.
AAGACGCCAGGTTGTCTAAGTTTGAAGCCGATTTCAAACAACAACAAGGTGAGACGACCAACAAAATTAACACTGTGTTGAAGGCCATCACCGATCGAATAGCGGGCACACTACCTAGCGACACGGTTAAGAACCCGAAACTGAATACTTCTCCAGTTTTGTCTGCTCGTTCTTACCCAACAATCGATCCCCAATGCTCATCTCACCCTTCCAACTCAATCAATGCTATCAAGGCACATTTCAAGGAGGCAACCATTTCCCAAACAAGCATGCGGCCACCCAAGATTAAAACCGAACCACCACAACCAGAAGAGCCCGAACCAACTCTTAAAGATGAATTCCAGGATTTGCATCTTAACCTACCGGTTCTTGAAGTCCTAGCTCACGCTCCAATCTATAATGCCATATTAGATAAATACGTAGAAAGCTTAGAACTAGGCAAAAACGGATCAACATTTGTCCAATGAGAAATACCTGTGAAAATGGAAGACCCCGGACTATTCACTCTACCTTGTAGATTAGGGGACTCAAAACCTTTCGACACCTTGGCTGATCTAGGATCATGTGTGAACATAATCCCACTTTACCTCTTCAAAAAACTCAACATCGAATTATTAGAAGAGACTGACCATATCTTTGGGTTAGCTGACGGAACCAAATCTTACCCTGTTGGGATTGTTAAAGACGTAGAAGTCCACATAGGGAAACTAAAACTATTAAATGATTTCTACGTGATCGATATGAAGAATGACCCCGAGACCCCTTTGCTAGTAGGGAGAGGATTCCTAGCTACCGCCAACGCAGTTATAGATTGCAGGTTGGCCAAAATAGCGGTGGGGGAAGGAATCACTAGGTCGGTATTCGGAGTAAAAGTGGTAGACTTAGGTAAGGAGGAAGCACCTTATTGGACCACACTTGGAAAAAGGGAGTCATACAAACCATGACCTCTCTCAGATGGAATAGGCGCACGAACCCCTTATTATGCCAGAAAGGACTTCTTAGACTGCCATTTACACGAAGAATGGGAAATTGCTAAAGATGCCAAGCTCAATCCTTTTAAGAATACCTTAGTGTTTAGGAGGATGGTAGAGTTCTTAGGATTTATACCCATTAACCTTAAAAGTAATATGTGGGAATCAGAGGACCTAATTAAAAAAACCAATTAACTGGGACAAACCACCCAAAACGGGGATGGACCATGGCACGCCAAGATTAGACTAATCGACCCAGACGGAGAGGAGTTTACCAAAACCCTACAGTCAATCCCCACCACTAGGAAACTCTTCGAAAGAGAAAGTCCAAGGGAAATCATCGACTTGAACCACTTTTATCACACGTAAGAACGTGTGACTTCGAGTCTAGCTACAAGACTCATAAATAAAGAAAAGCACTTCTTGGGAGGCAACCCAATATTTACTTTTCCCACAATTAATATGTCATGTGTTTTACTCTGTTCATTTTATTCTATCATGTTCGAACTCTATCTTGTAATCATGCTTTGTGTTGTTTTTAACCTCGTCTTAATTTCAATCAAAGGTATTTTGCAAACAATAAGTGTAGGGGAATTTATTCGGATTTTGAGCCAAATTCAAACATGTTAAATGAATTGTTTAGATTAATTTGTGTCAGTTTCGAGTCATATGAGTAAATTATCTAATCTCAGGTTTTATGCAGCTATTTGTACAGGAATTAACTTATGGAATCAAGTGCATGAAATTTTTCATCAAAAACAAACATTTCATTTTCACAGAACGTGGAGACGGCGTAACGATTTACACGCGACGCCGTCACCACGACACCTGTGACGGGGTCAGGATTCTCCTGACGGCGTCAAACGCCAAGGTCCAGAAAACTTAAAGTTTTTAATTATTTTTGAAAATAAAACTTGCATAACATTTAAAATATGAAATATTCTGTTATAAACCTGCAAAACCAATAAGTTTGATCTCTCAGCTATCTTTTCTGCTTATCGAGTTCAAAACCTAAAATCATATTGTATATTTGTTATGCACGTATTTTATGCTTGATCTTGTTGACTTTGTCTTTGATTAAGGTTATATTTTATTAAGAAGAAGCTTTGGAACTTCATAGGACAGGTTTCATTGGATGATGCTTGGTGAAGATTTAACCGGGTATCGCATGTTTTTTCTCATTATTGTGAGCAAAACGGGGGACACTAGTTTTTTTTCCTTGTTTTTTGTTTCATCTTTTTTGTTTTTACGGGTTACTTTTAATAGAACCAAACTTGGGACAATGTTCAGCTTAGTGTAAGGGGAAAATAAGCCTTAGAAATATTCTTTTATTTCCATTTGCTTTGTCTTTAAATAATAGGTAATTATCCAAAACATAGCTAAGCGGTAATATTAGACCCAAATTTACTTTTTTAATGCCACATGAAGAACGAAAACCATGTATATTAAGAGCGTCTATGGATAGGAATTTATGTACTCGCACAAAAACCCAAAATTCCACCCCCAAAATGTGAGGTTCGCCCTTAGATGTTATACCTTTAGCTTGTTCGAGTTAAGGAGTGAGCAATCATGTGTGTCTATTCCGTCGTTACGGATGTGTATGCGTGGTTTTGTCGCCTTTTCTGGAACATTGGTATTTGTTACTTTAGGATTATGAGAGTGTACCGGTAGTATATTAAATTCTAGAACTTGTTTTTGTGATGCATCCCGAGACCGCATAGTAAGTGTTAGGATTTGCTTGATAAGAGGCATTAGGAGTAACCCATGTTTTAAACCTGTAATTGTTATGATGGTCACACCGTTCATATAACTATCTCACACCCTTGCCATGCACTCATCTTTAGTGCAGGATACCCATAGTACAACCCTCCGAGCCTATCATTTTTCACGGTTCTCGTAATTTTCTGGTTAAGTCGGACTATTAATGAAGAGCATTGTCACCCTTAAACCAATCGTTACACCCAAATCGCCTTATCCCACCTTGTATGTACTCATTTTTAGTACATTATTGTTTTAACCCAAGTTAATTATTTGAGTACATGGTTGCTAAGTCCTTATCCTTGTAAATACTATTTTGGGACGATTGGGATTCATGGTAGTATGTATTTCGCGGAAAAATGGTGGAAGAAAAGTTAAGTCAATACCCCCATATATTTGTTAGATGATCTCCATGTTATTTTGATCCACCTCAAATTGGGTCATTAGTTAGGTTGTAAATATCGAGCATGTAAAAGTTCAAGTGTAGGGGTACGTGTTATAAACCCCAAGTTATGATATATTATGTTATTCAAAACAAAAGAGAGAAAAGAAAAAGAAAGAGATTGATGTAGAGTTTGTATATCTTCGTCCGAGTCTTGGCTTAGCAACCAAACCAGCGTGTATTCGTGTAAATAATTAGCTAACCCTTCCACTCCAAATTCACCCAAGGCCACCCAAATGTATCCCATCCGTTTCTGTTTTCATTATATGTTATTTTACACCTACACTCCACAACCCTTTAAAAAGACCTCTTAGTAGTAATGAATAATGCTTGCGCCTAGCGGTGGAGGTTTGATCCTTTACCAAGCCTATGGTAATTTATATACTATGACAGGTAATGAGTGTTGATTTTCCGTTTCCCCTTATGTTATAATTTATTATACACTCGAGAGAAAGAGAGAATCCCAAACACTTATGTGAGGTGCTAGTATATACTTTCCGTGCTTTTAATTACGAGGTCTAGAAGGTTGTGTTGTAAAATACTTTTAAAGAGTAGGTAAAATGACCCTCATATTGCCATTGTCTAGGTAGAAAAGCCCATTTGCTTGAGGACAAGCAAATCCCAAGTGTATGGATATTTGATGAGGTGTCATTTTATATACTTTTCGGGGTCGTTTAACCCCCTAAATCGTGCATTTATGCCCAAAATAGGTACTTAATCGTTCCTTTTTAGGTATTAAGCATTTGGAGGAAATACACGTAACTTGGGCTCATTTGGAGAAGAAACGGACAAGACTACGAACCTACACCAACATCTCTCAAGATTATGTGCTCAGCAGTGAAGACGGCATCACAGATTACACTTGACGCCGACATAATTCATACCAAGACGACGTTACAAGATCTCAAGACGGCGTCAGAATACATGACCCAACCCATTATCTAGAATATTCTCTTTCACGATGGCGTCACGATTAAAATGCAACGCCATAGCAGCGATTTTCCTATATATACAAACCCGAAATTAGGGTAATTAGTGGGTAACTTTAGAGTAAAAGAAAGGGACGAACCCTAGTTCGTTTAGCAGCTGTTAAGGACGATTTTAAGGCCTCAAAACCCTATTTTACTTCCTTCAATTCATGTTTTAATCAAGTAAGACTATCTTAATCATTCAATATGTCTTGTTGTGTGATTCTTATCTGTTTTTGCTTTATCTTTAACATGCTTGGCTAAACCTTCTATTGTGTTTATTTATGATTGTATGAAACCTAGTTAAAACCTCCTATACGAAATTAAAGATAGTATTTTTAACAAATATGTTAAAAACTATTCTTTGTTTCGATTACTGAAATACACTACACCAGTCGAAACCTACCTGAGACCCTTCCAAGGATCTTGAAGTAATTGGTCGTCTTGCTTGGAGCACGGCTGTCTTGAGCATAATCAATTAAAAGGGTTCGTTTGGTTTCTTAATTTTATGAGGGTTCATTTGGTTGCGTGTATTCGTCGGTACGAAGATGAAAGATCTGGATGTAGATTGAATCTGTGGCGAGATAAGGAGGATGTGGGAGGCGTGTCATCCTTTGGAGATGACTGCGCTTTACATGTGATTTGGGATTGCTTATCAACAAAAATTAGGGTATGTTGTGAGTTATACCTTCAATTTTGAGATGTTCTTCTTTGGTGCTACGGTTTACCTAAGCAAAAAGGTTATAAAGGGTTTGTTTGGTGTTATATGATGATTTTAGAAGTATGGTTTCATATTATAATCGAACGAGTTTCTGGTGACATATGAGATTATTAGATCTGTTTTTTTTGTTGAGTGCATATGGAGCAATAAAGGGAGATGGGGCGTATGAGATAGATTTAGGGTTTTGGTTATAGCCTAATCAAAAGGAACGTGGGGTATATGTATATCTCAATGTCCTGGGTTATAATTTTTGGAGTGGGTTGGTGTACTTTACAAATTAGGCCTCAATTCATATCGAATGGTGTTGGGAAAATTAAATTGATGTCGTGGGTTGGTTTCAAGTTGAGTGTTGGGCTGCGATTTAAATTCCTCGGTCTGGTATTAGAGTTGGATTTATAGTAGGCCACGAATTGTTTAAATGGTTTAGGCCGTGTAATAAGACACTATCTTGTCGTGTAATTACATGATAAAGAATCATGAAACTTAAAGGCTGGATTTAAAATTAATTTTTGTGACTACGAAGATGATCGGGTATCACTTATTTGAGATTGAAGTGGCATTTTACGAAGGCGTGTTCTTATTTTATCTTGAAGTCGGGGTTGGTTGGATGCATGATTTCAATGATAACTTGCTCGAGCTTAATTTAAGTTGAAGACTTGGTTTATCTAGTTTCCAGCAGTCAAGGGGTGGATGGTTGAAGACCTGGTTAACTATCACTTAAAGGAGTTACATTGTAGTACTCAGTGTCACACGCTTAGTCGTTGTGGATAATCGCAAGAGGTGATGAAAGTCTCATACTTTGGCCAAGGGTATTGAGTACTTAGAGATTTGCTTGGAGCACAAATTCTCTACACCGTTCTTCCAACATTAGCGCAAGCTTAAGTCACAAGAACGGGAAATTCTACTTCAGTTTCAAGTTTGGTATATCTGGTTTACTTCATCAGTGGTTACTTCAAATAACCTACAAATCGGTTGGTAAAATGATAGCCAGAGAGAAGTTATGAGTAGACATTTGATCAGCAATTGATTCTTACTGGTTAGATCTGAGCTAATTTATTCCTCACACAAGTACTCAAGTAAATGCTCGTCCAAGGTGTTGCTGATTCCGACATGTCGAAACCAGCAAGGGGGAAGGAGAAGATTCACCCTTGAGCCTTTGCGAAGGAGAAGATTCACCCTTGAGCCTGTGCCTTTCTTTTTCTTGAAAGCTTGACATGGAGCATCTTTCTTGAATTTTTTTAAGTTAGGCCATGCCGGGAAGACAAATGTCCTAACCGGAGAGAATATCAGCGCTTTAAACTATGGCTTTTGGGTGTATCTCTTCCGACAAATAGGGGAAGTGATACCTTGAGAACTTTTGTATGCATTATTTGACTTTCCAGGGGGAAGCGGTGTGAGAAGAATTATTCAAGTGTGAGAAGATACGTTGCTGATCCAGATAATGCTTACCCCAAACGATCAATCACTAAGCTTCTCCTTAACCAGAAGTGTATGGGTTACTTAGTTCGTGCCTATTACAGTATTTCTCCTACAAAGTACTACAAAGATGATTCATGTTGGAGTGCAGACTTGAAGTCAAACACCACAGAAGACGTCATCAGCATATGAAGCTTCATGGAAGTTCTTATTCTTAATCATTTTGTACTTGTTAGGAAATTGTTGTGAGTAATTCTGTATATCGTCCCGTGGGGGGAAGATTGTTAGGAATTCACTTTTACGTGACGACATTACAGAATTACCATAGTTTATCATAGTCACATACACGAGGACTAGAATAGGCAACTATGTATAGTTTAGAGGCGTATGGGCTATATATACCCCTCTATGGCTTCCATAGAGGGGTTGAGTCATTATTTTGGTGTTGAGACATTTTGTATCCTTCATTCATTTTCCATCTAATAACAAGTCCATCTTCCATCTCACTACTTTCTCTCACTAAAATGGCTATCATGTGGTTTGACTCACGAGTTAGATTTGAGCTAATTTATTCCTCACACAAGTTCTCAAATAAATGCGCGTCCAAGGTGTTGCTGACTCCGACATGTCGAAATCAGCAAGGGGGAAGGAGAAGATACATCCTTGAGTCTTTGCCTTTCTTGTTCTTGAAAGCTTAAATGTTGCGTCTTTCTTGAATTTTTTTAAAGTTAGGCCATATCAGGAAGACAAATGTCCTAACCGCAGTGAATATCAGCGCTTTAAACTATGGTTTTTAGGTGCATTTCTTCAGACAAATGGGGGAAGTGATACCTTGAGAACTTTTGTATGCATTATTTGACTTTCCAGGAGGAAGCGGTGTGAGAAGAACTATTCAAGCGTGAGAAGATACGTTGCTGATCCAGATAATGCTTACCCCAAATGATCAATCACTAAGCTTATTCTTAAAGGAGCAGTAACATTTGATGTGGTATCTTACCAGTTCCGTTGTGCACTTAATTATTCTAAGCTTGTTAGTAAGCTTTGAAACTGCTCAAGAGAGGATTGCTAGTTTGGGGGGAAGCTTTGAAAGCTTCTAAATAATGAATATGTGGCATGAATTAGGGGGAAGCTGATTCATTGCTAGTTTGGGGGGAAGCTTTTAAAGCTTCTAAATCAAGAATATGTGGCACGAATTAGGGGGAAGCTAATTCAGAAGCTTCTCCTTAACCAGAAGTGTATGGGTTACTTAGTTCGTGCCTATTACAGTATTTCTCTTACAAAGTACTACAAAGATGATTCATGTTGGAGTGCAGACTTGAAGTCAAACACCACAGAAGACGTCATCAGCATATGAAGCTTCATGGAAGTTCTTGTTCTTAATCATTATGTACTTGTTAGGAAATTATTGTAAGTAATTCTGTAAATCGTCCCGTGGGGGAAGATTGTTGGGAATTCACTTTTACGTGACGACATTACAGAATTACCATAGTTTATCATAGTCACATACGCGAGGACTAGAATAGGCAACTATGTATAGTTTAGAGGCGTATGGGCTATAAATACCCCTCTATGGCTTCCATAGAGGGGTTGAGTCATTTGGCATTGTCAAGTCATTTGTATCCTTCATCCATTTTTCCATAAAATATCACAAGTCCATTTTCCATCTCTCTACTCTCTCTCACTAAAATGGCTTTCATGTGGTTTCACTCACCAAGACCACCGGATCATAGTTTCGTAGACCTTCACATACAATCACTAATAATTGTACCGATCCAAAGTTTATCATAATACAAGTAATCAATCATGTCTAGTAATTCTGATGATATTCAAGCGCCCGGTTCCGATACCTGCCCTCCTATGCTCGATAGGACTGATTACGACTCATGGTCACAAAGAATCTGACTGTATTATAGGGGAAAGGAAAATGGAATTTACATTCTTCAATCAATTGATCATGGTCCATTTGAGCTTGGAACTACCAGGGATACACTTGGAACCACACCTGAAGACGGTGTTCTTCTTAGACGAGAAAGGCCTCGCACTTATGATGATCTTAATGACAATGACAAGAAACGATTCGATGCTGATGTCTGTGTAACCAACATTGTGCTTCAAGGATTACCTAAAGACATCTACAAGCTCATCAATCACAACATTAAAGCAAAATCTATTTGGGACAATGTCAAAATGCTTCTTGCGGGATCTGAGCTCACCAAAAAAGACAAAGAATCTCAGTTGTATGATGAATTTGAATGTTAAGATGCTTCTTAGAGAAAAAATCAATGAGTACTATGTTCAGTTCCATAAACTCTTCAATGACATAAGGAATATCAGAATGAAAATGCCCAACATTCAGCTAAACTCTAAGTTTATGAACAACATGTCACCTGAATGAGATATGTTTGTGACAACCGTTAAACTAAACAAGGGACTGAAAGAGACAAACCATGAACAACTGTACGCATACTTGAAACAACATGAGAAGCATGCCGCACAAGATCGGATAATTATTGAAAAAATCACTCCAACTACCAATAAACAACTTACTTTTGTCTCAAGCCTTCAACCCTATGCACAGTCGTCAAATGTTCAATCTTATCAATATCCCCATCATCAACACCTCTTCAGTCACCACATGTCCAATCTCTTCAGTTTCCCTAATTTGCTAAAAATTCCCACCTTGACTCTGGATACACCCAAACTGATGAAATACTTGACACGCTTACCAAACAAATTTCACTTCTTGCACAATCATTCAGAGTAAATCTCCCTCAGACAAACAACCAACTTCGAACCTCTTCTAACGCCCGTAATCAAGCAACAGTTCAGGATGGTAGGATCGTGGTTCAGAATGTTCAAGGGCGACAAAATCAGAATTAGAGAAACTTTGCTTTGGGAGCTGGTGTAGCAGGAAATGAGGGAGCACAGAATAGAGCTGGGAATGCCAATGCGGGTCAAGGAAACTAATCAAGTGTTATAACTGTAATTGGCTTGGACATATCGCACGGAACTGTACTCTGCCAAAGCGTCCACATAATTCTAATTTCTTTAAGGACAAGATGTTGCTGATGCAAGCTCAAGAGAATGGTGCAGTACTGGATGAGGAAGAGCTACTCTTTCTGGCTAGTGAATAAACTAACACTTTTGATGCAGATGTAGATGATCAACCAGTCAGAGACTTAGCACAGAATGATGACAACATTTTCTAGGCAGATGAATGTGATGCTTTCGACTCAGATGTTGATTATGAACCTACTGCTCAGTCAATATTCATAGCCAATTTATCCTCAACTAGGCCAGCAAATCTATAAGCTGGTCCATCAAATGCATCCATCTTATCTGAGGTACATGATCTAGAAAATACTATTGATCATTATGATGATAATCAGGACGAACATAAGACTCATAACAAAGTACAACAGAAACCTGTCATTAACTCAAATGGTGCCGATATGGGTAATAATAATGTTATTCCATATGAACAATATTTGACAATCAATGAAGTTTCTGTTGAACCAAGTTGTGCATCTTCTGTTCCGAATGATGCATATATGTTACATGATAATAATGCGTACATTCCTCATGACCCTTTAGTCATTGAACTTAATATCTATAAGCAACAAGTTGCTATGTATGAACAACGTGCTAAGTTTGATCTGACACTTCATGAACAAAAAATGGATGAATAAATGAGTATACTTATTCAAGATCATAATAAAAAGGAAGAAAATCTTAAGAAGGAACTTCATTCTGTTAAGTTACAACTTAATTCGACTATTAAGAGCAACAAGATAATTAAGGAAACTATAACTGCTTTAAAACATGAGTTTAAACAAAAAGAAACCAAATTCCTAACTGATTTTTCAAATCTGAAAAAATTAAACGATAAACTCGAGAATAAGTTATACTTACAAGATCATTCCATTTAAACTGTTCACATGATGCTAAAACCTAAAAAATTGTATGACCAAGATGCTGTAACGGGCATAGGTGCCCATAACCCCTTTTCCCTCAAAAAGGCCAAAATGGTTCAACCGGCACTTTATGATGGTGATGAAATTCTTAAGACGCGTCATGTCACTGTAAGTGTTACATCATCTGAGGAAGACCTAAAGATAGCCGAAATTACTAGGCAGAAAATGAATGAGAAAATGAATGAACCTGTATGTGTGGAAAAGGAAATTAAAATTATACCTCCTAATTACTCTAAAGAATTTTTTCCTGCCACTTTCACACCTCAGACCCAACTAACCCCTGAACAAGTATTTTGGTCCAAAGACCTCCTTAAGCAAAGAGCAGAAGATCTAAAAACAAATGCCCCACCCTTGCCAATTCTTCCACCTGTGATAGTGTATCCACCCAATACTCCTATCCATTTGGTCCCCCGAACGCTTCCAACTACAAGTCAAGTAAATATTGGTATGTATGTAATTACTCAACTTTTTTGGGAATTTGAAAAAACTTGTAAAAAACAAATTACACCAACGGGAATAACTGAAGGGGAAAGGGGTTTTAAACAAACAAAATGATGTTACTTAACAAAAGTCATTCCATTTTTCAATCTACTCAAATAATATTTTGACGAAGTTCAAAGATCACTTGTTAAAGAAGTTAGAGCTATGAAAGCAGTTTTTGAAAATATGGAAGCTGAAGTAGACCAGAATGTCATTGACAAAAAGTGTGGGGAGATTGAACGTAAAAATATCCTCATAACAAATGAGAATTTGATTGCTAATTGTATTGCCCAGGATGTGTTTTATACTGTCACTGATTCTGCTTTAACTGCATCTCGATTTCATGATTTATCTAATGCTTATAATGTTGCAATGACTCGTGCTGTTGAACTTGAAGCTGAGAATTCTAAATTACTTGAAAAAAATTCAAAATGATGATCATGATACCATGATCAAGGATTTTTCAAAATTAGAGATTGCTTACCTTAATTTACAATTAAAGCATCAACATCTTAAAGAAAATATTGAAAACTTCAAATCCAAGTCATCTAAGGATGTTCTTGAATTTGATGCATTTTTTAAACTCGGTAAACGGGATGATCAGATTCAAGGTCACAAAAACACTATCCGTAAGTTGAAAGCTAAAATTTCTCAGTTGAAAGCTAACAAAAGTGATGATATAAGCAACTTTGACTATAAGTCTCTAGATTCTCAAAATTTACAATTAACCGAAACTGTCACAGCTTTGCAAGAACAACTAGAACATTTTAAAGCTGAAAATGAAAAGGTTAAACAACATTATCAAGAGTTATTTAACTCCATTAAAATAACGCGTGTTAAAACCATTGAAAGGACAACTTCTTTACAAACTAAAATTGAGAATCTAAAGACTCAACTCAAGGGGAAGATGCCATGCGTCACTAGAAATGTTGAATCACCACTTGTTTTTAAAAAGTATGCAATTGAGGTTGAATCAATTCCTCCAAGTCAGAGAAACAATAAGGATGTTCATCACCATTATCTCAACCGCCTTAGGGATACATTAGATACTCTTTGTGAGATAGTCGAAGAGGCTAGAAGTAAACGACCTTCTGATCATAGTCTGGACTATGCCTGTGTTTACACTAAACGATCTCAGGAATTATTAGAAAATGTGAGTGCCACATGTCCTAAAGCGCGTAACAAACAAGATAAAGTTATTGATACTACACCTTTAACTAGGAAAAAGCATGTAACCTTTGCTGACCCATTAGAAACATCAGGCAACAACACAACAAACCATGTTAAGCACCCAACAGTTCAAAAGACTAATGTTCCTATTATTCATTCTACAAGAGTAAGCAATGCCACTAAAGCTAAAAGGTCTCAGTCTAAGAGCAACAAAATGAATGATAAGACCTTGCTAGCTAACAGTTTGCCCGAGAAGAGAGTAGAAGAACACCATAGGAAAAATAAGTCTAAACTGAGCAAAAAGAATCGTGTTGATTCAAGTACTAGCGTTAGGCGCACTATATATAATAAGAATTTTAATTCACTTTGCAAGACATGTAATCAATGCATTATTTCCTTTAATCAAGAT